>JAJJMC010011034.1:52045-129346 GCA_023531435.1 Papaver californicum | reverse complement strand
CCCCCCCCCCCCCCCCCCCCCCCCCCTGCCCCCCGGTCAGCCGCGGGGAGTTATTGTCTATCGTTGGCCTCTATGGTGAATTGATCATGGAGACCACTTGCTTCTGGACATTGTCGAATATTATGATCCTCTCCAGTACCCTCTTTTACCTCCATACGGGAACCAGAGATTGGATCAAAACACCCATAGTATTAGTGGGAAACAAGTTAGCCGTCGGGCATTTTATTCATATATCCTTCAGATATAATTATTTTTTGCATTTGACCGATATTTTTCGTACACTTTGATGACTGCAGATTCAAGCAAATGATACATCTTTTCTACTTCTGGCGGGCGGATTATTACAACAATATGTTGTTCACACTTACGTTAAGATTAAGATGCAAAGCTTACGATTTTTTATGGTACAATAGAAAATAATTAAAGTTGATATATACAACGGATTACAAAATATATTTAATACATGAATGCGAAATGCAAGCAAGTAGTGTATATATCTAAAAGTTTTGTCCTTTTTCCAATATTTTTTAAGTTGAATGAGAAACTAAAAACACAAATCTCATTGTATTTTAGGTTCAATTGGAAGAAAAATCATCCTTCCCTCAGTCGCATGCCTATAGCCCGAGGGAAATGAATAATCGATATCAAGATGCAATGGCTTTAGTTCACAAGTGTGGAAAACTAAATTTATTCATCACAATGACATACTACCCATGACGGGATGAAATAGCAAATGAATTGTCCTCGGGAGAAGACCACCAAGACATGCCTGATCTAACAACTAGAATCTTCAAAACAAAACTTGAAGAATTGAAAAAATATATATATACTCCCCGTGTCTTAGGTATTGTTGTAGGTCATGTCCATGGAGTGAAGTTTCAAAAGCGTGAAGCCGTCAACTTGTGCTCCAGTACAGGGTGGATATCTTTTTTAAGCTACCATGGGCTTGAATTTTTATGTCCCAATTTTTTTTAGAAATTTGTTGGACCGTCTAAAAAATCCGGACCATGTTAATGGTTAGTCCACCCGGAAAACGTACTTACCCATTAGTCCAAAAACCTATTCAAAAAACTCATTTAACATTCTACCCATAACTACTCGCGTGTGGACATCCCACGTCTTCCACCTTCTCCACCTTCTACACTGCTCTACTTCTTAACGGGCAAAACGTTCATCTACTCCACCAACACCAGTTACACCACTCGACTTCCATTACTCTCAAAATCAAAACCTAGAAACTTAAAAACTAGGGAAAAAACAAAAATCAAAAATCAAAACCTTAAAAATAGAGATCAAAAACCGAAACTCAATAGGATTAGCAGCATTTTGATTTCTTACAGCATTATACAAACTAAAACCTAACCTACTGATCAGTATTATACTACTTCAAAAAATCCATCTAAAAACGGGTACAAACGAAAAAAATCAACAAAAGTATAAAGGAAACTGTGATTGAAGAACAAGATACTTCTAAGTCTCCACCACAGAAAAAGAACAAGAAAGCTTCTAAAATAGATTCTATACCCGAAAAATCAAAAAAGAAGAAGCAAAATGAAGTTGTTGATTCTCCAACAACATAAAAAAAAACAAAAAAAACTGATGTTGATTCTCCAGCAAAATCAAAACAGAAAAAGAACACAAAAGTTATTGGTTCTCAAACAAGATAAAAAATAATGAAACAAACTGTTGTTGATTCACCAGCAAAATCAAAAAAGAAGAAACAAAATGAAGTTGTTGATTCTCCATCTACAAAGAAGAAGAACAAAGCTCTTGTTGTTCGTTCTCCATCTACATCACAGAAAAAAAGAAGAAGGGTGTTGTTGTTTCTGCCAAAAAAGGTACATATCATTGGTGCATATCAATACATAACTTGCTCTATTCATGTTGTAGGAGTTAGATATAGCATACAACATGGGTACATATCAATATATGTTTATTTATTTTTTCATCACATAGATCTAGCATGCAGCATAGGGTAAATATTGATATGTAATTGGTTTTTAGTATATACTGATCAGTACATATCAGTGTATGCTTATTTTCAAAGTTATAGCATCTAGATATTGAATTTGATAAATATATATTGATATGTACTTTGTTCTAGATATTGAATTGGATAAGTATATATTGATATGTACTTTGTTCATGCTATAGATATAAAAGCATATATATAGATGTATATTGTTTTATATTAAAGCATCTACAACTTGCATACATGATAGTATATATCGATATGTACTTTGTTCTAATCTTGAATTGGATCAGTACATATCAATGTATACTTTGTTCATGATATAGCAGATACATATCAACATATAAAAAAATATATAATTTGTTTTATATTATAGTACATATTGATATATTGTAGGGATATTGACAGTGTGTTCATTATGCAGTTGGTGTGAAGAAACCCACAAAACCTGCACCTGTCAGGAAGATCTACAGAAGTGGGTTCATGGGGATTTGGTCGCTTGTTAAAGCAATCAAGGCAGAAAAGCTTGAGTTGAGTGAAACTCAGTTGCGCATAATCAGTGAGCAATCGTATGACAACCTTTTTATGATGTTTTGGTACACAAATCTGGGTGCAGATCATTGGATGAAGAATGAAACTGCTGTGACCACTCTTATAAAGTGTTATAAGATAAGCCAGACTATATTAAAGGGTCAGAGGTGAATGCTATCATAATGCCAATAGTGAAGATGAGCGAAGACATTGAAAAGATACTTGTACCAATGTGCCATGACAACATGCATTGGACCCTGTTGGAGTTTGAGTTTAAAACAGAAACATTCAAACATTACAACTCATCTGTGGCGTTCAAGGAACATTGCTATGCAAATGCCAAGACAATGCCTGAATACATGTTCCACACTATCAACCAGTTTATAGACGAGCACAAAAGAAAAATGCTGACCACCGTACAGTTGACTTACTGTGAATGTCCCAACAAGGGATCTGGCCAGACTGCCTTCTTTATATGATGCATTTTATAAACAGGTGAGCAAAGACTGATTGTGATGATAAAGGTTTGGGGGATGATGTACAACTGATGCAGAAGATTCAGCTGAAAATAATAAAGTTAGCATGCAAGTTGTTGACAACAACTCATCCTGAAATCAGTTGGGAACCCTCCGAATGAAAAAACATGTTTAACTGCATAGTTGGTACATTTTGTAGATCTTGGTCTGAGGAGAAAAGTTGGTACATTTTGGTTTTTGGTCTGTGCAGGGTTTTGTGGGTATTACTTCATTAACTTTCTTATTTTGTTTACTTATTGAACTTGATTTCTACATATTCAACTTGGTTTTTAGTTAGTATGTTAATATATATATGTGATGATCTTTATTAGCATTGTAAGGTTTCTGTTTAATTTTAGAGTAATATAAAAAGGTAGAACAAAATGATATGTGCTAAAAAGTACATGTGCTTTGTTCTGAAACTCTGAACAATAGATTCATAATCTAAAAGCAAGTACATATTGAAAATGTACTATGAAGTACATATTGATATGTACTTTGTCCTGAAACTCAAAACCAATAGATTCATAATCTAAAAAGCAAGTACATATTGAAATAACTACAAGATTACTAAAAAAATAAAAGAAAAATGTATTGGGAATAAAAATCACTAATAACTCTGAAATTAAATAAAAATGTATTACTAAAATTAAACCAATTGTTTATACATCTTTTTAGATGGAGCAAAATGTAAGATTTATATCATCAAATTCAAATTCTGTCATTAATAAAAATAACTCAGTTGGCACACAAACAAGTTCTGAAAAAAAAAACGTAAAAAAAATGCAACAAGTATCTTCTAAAAAGAATTTAGTTCCAAAATGTACTAAAAAAAAACTGTAATGAAATTAATTCTTATCCGTAATAGGATTCTGTAATGTATACTGACGGATAACATTGCATGTAGCCTTATTGTGATGAGCTTTCATTTTACAATTTGAACATGTAACCGGATTTTTGCTCTTCTCCCATGCAATCTTGATACGGTTCTTTTTTCTTCTTCCTGGATGAGCCCTAACTACTATTGGTGGCAGAACAATATTTTCTGCGGTATACTCATCAGGCCTGTGGTATATTGAAAAACATAAATAAGAAAAAACTACTATATTTTTGCAATTTTTGTTGATGTGTGTTACACTAAAAATCAGTATGTACTATGCTAGTTTTAGTTTATGGTTTATATATACTGCTTAAAACCATTCTCATGTATGATACTACCATATAAACAATCAATATGTATTGCTTAAAAACTTACATGTCATGATTAGGAACAAGTCTGATAGAGTTTGAAAATAGCTGGCGATAACAACTAACTTTGAAGTATTCATCAATATAATCAAGAAACTTTCCTCCAGATGCAGCAATGGATGCAGTAGCATGCGAGCATGGAAAACCATACACGCGACATCTTTGGCAAGTACAACTCTTTTGCTGTAGATCTACCATATGAGACCTGCAAAAAACAAAGAAAACCAAGCATATTATTTTACGCAGTATATATTGATATTTGCACTACACAAACAAAAAAAGAATATAGTGGATATCTCAGTTCAAAAGAGCAGGTTACCTAAAAAAACTAACCTTGGGGAATGAACTTCAAAGATGTGAGCATATGACTGACTAACTTTCCAAGGATGACCAATTTGAATGTGTAGTTCAAGCAAGGCTTGATACACAGGGGTTAAGAGTTATGGATCTATCAAAAGACTTTCTTCACGACGTTCAGACATCAACTCCATTACCCGAAGCCTATATCATAATTTTTTTAAAAGAAACAACAAACATATAGTACATATATGCTTGTGGAGTTATAAGAAACTTATAAAAACCTGATTGTGTCAGAGAGAGCACAAGGAGGTAACTTCTTCTCGCGGCGAATCCAGTTATTAAAAGACTCAGCAATGCTTGAAGAAGTATGACCATACCTACAGCCTGCGAAGTATGCACTAGACCACTTTTCCCTAGGAATGTTACGACAGTATTGATCAACCCAAGGCCTGCCTAGATAAACCATTCCTTGAAGACCTTCTTCATATCTAGCTGGAGAAAGCGCATATGTTGCTTTTTGGAAACAATCCACCACTTCTTTATATTTTTCATCAGCCTTACTGATGGGTAAGTTCTTTTTCAAGTGGAGAAAACAATAGCTATGATAAGAATCAGGGAAAACTTCAGGAATTGCATTCAACAAACCTTCACCTCGGTCAGTCAAAAAGGTGATGGGACGATGGTCCATAACTTTTTTAAGATTTTCCATAAACCAATGCCAATTATCATTATCTTCACCAGGAACTAATGCATATGCAAAAGGATAAAAACCTGGAAAACAAAATATAAAAAACCATATCAATATGTACTTCATGTCTTGATTACAGATGTGTTTTATTGTTGTCATATAGCTGTACATACCAAATATGTACTTCATGTCTGCACCTTCAAAAAATATGTTATACATACAATGTATATCAATATGTACTTTATGTATGATGTGTATGATCCTAAAGTACATAAAAAACAGATACATATCAAAAATATGTACCATATAAAAAAGTTACCTTGATTTCCATTAAGACATGTAGCAGCCATTAGACCTCCTTTAAACCTCCTGGTAAGAAATGTCGCATCACAAAAAATCATTGGACGACAAAGTTTATAACCCTCTCTACAAGATCCAAAGCAAATAAAAAGTTTGTGGAATCTCTTTGTTGCGTCGTTGAAATCAAAATCAATATAAGACCCTGGGTTGGTTTCCCGAACAGCAATGACCCACCAAAAAAGATCACTGTATGAATTTACATCGTCACCAAAAATCATTTCATGCGATAACTCTAGTGCATGATATGCGTGGTGATACTTGATGTTGATCCCTCCACCAACTTTAATGTAATCCATAATCTCTTGCGTCTTTATGAGAGGGTTGTGCTTGACACGCTCATGAAATAAATGATTTACAAGCTTCCTCGAAACAGTTGGACTCCTCAACCTATAACCAGCACCACAAGTGTGCCTACCCATGTAATACTTTATCTTAAACACATCCAAAGACCCATTCATGGCAACCGCGTGAAGCATCCAAGAGCAACTGTCATTGCTGCATCTGGCTGTGAATCTCTCAAGGTCATTCTTAAATTTTTTAACCTTATATCCAGTCCTCAAATAATATTTTTGACATGCTAACCGAACAACTTCAACACCACCATGGAAGAGATGGTTTTTATCTTCAAAAAAAGATTCTCCCAACCATTAGAAAAAAGAACACTTGCAACTTCTTTAGAATCTTTCAAATAACTGTTCCTAGCACTCAAAACCAACTCAACACTGTTGTCAATATCAGTAATTGTCAAAGAATTAGATGCACAGGATAACACAACATCAACATGCAACTCAAAGAAATCTGAATTCTTCGTAAAATGCAATGCAGCAAGACCTTGAAGGGATACATCAGCAAGTACGGGGACTTTCACTCCATTTTAACATAATTAACAACAATAGTTGATGGAGTCAACCAGCTCCACGCATTACAAATAGTAAACTTTAAATCTTCCAAAGTCGAAGATAACGTGACCAAATATGCAATGTGGTGTTGCTTGTGGTATACATGAGAGTAGAAAAAGTTATTTGGATTAAAAACAACACCTGACATGTTGAACCTGAAGAAATGTGATGCATATAAAATAACACAAAAACACAAAAATCAAAACATATATTTTAAGATGATAGGAATACTAAATCTACAATACAACATAATATGTACTGTTTTAGAAGTATCACACATATTATAGAAACACACATAACAGACAAACAGTACAAACAAAATATATACTCTAAAAACAGTATATATCGAAAAAGTTAAGAAAAAACGGTACGTATTAATATGTACTGAAGAAACATTCAAAACATACAGAAAAAGAAAGAACAAAAATCATGATTCCCTGAAAAAATAAAAGAAAACCAAATAAAATTTATTATCAAACATATGTAAAAACACTGAATACGACAATATAATGAACAAAATAGAACGATTACAAAATCAGTTTTAAAAGATGAAAAGAAAACTAAAACACGAACAAAAACGAGATCGATCATGGAATTCAACAAAATGTACATCATAGAAAACGTTTCTAATCCGGATTTCAGTATAAGAAAACAAACAAAACATGAAATCAAGTTGATTATCATGATTTCAGTTAAAAAAAAATAGAGATTGACGGTACCTGGAGAAAAATACAGAGAAGAAGATTAAAAGAAAATTACCTGGAGATTGACGATACCCTAAAACTGAAAAACACCACTGAAGCGGAAAGAGAAGAAAGAGAAGAAAAATCTGTGAGCTACAATTGACGATTTTTTTTTGGAAGTTTTGATTTTGGATAAATATATAGTTGGTAGAAGATAGGGGTATTTATGAAATATTGAAAATCGCTTTCTCATTGTTCTCACGTGAATTGAACGCGTGAGCAACAAAACTAATCCAAAAACAAGTTTTTGGATTAATGATTAAAGCGGGTTTTGGTGTAGGATTAGAGGTTAAATGGGTCCCTAATATAGGATTAGCTAGTAATTCCTAGATTTTTTTAGTAGTTTTAAATTTAAGTAAACACGGAAATGATACACGTGAAAGTACATATGTCCTTGATTGATATTAACTTCTCAAAAATAAAATAAAATAGGATATCTCAATTATTAAGTTATCACAAAAGCCTAAAGGAATTCAAACAGACTACTAACTATAATTGAAGTAGGCGAAGGCGAAAAAAAAAAGATAATCAGTCCAAGCAACAACATAGTTTATAGAGTTAGTTTTATTGCCCACTTTGCTAGTTTTAATTGATTTCCCTGTGGACCATATTAGTCTGATCTAAGTATCTAACTGTTTCGGTTGTTTTTTGTGGTTACTTACTGAAATTGATATAAAAAAATATTTGGATCCTAAATTCTTGTTTGCATCTAGTTACCAGTTTGTTTGGAAAACGATAAATTCATAATTTATATTTGTTGATATTTTGATTGTGCAATACAACCATACTGACGGAGTGATAGTTTCCTATTGACATTATTGAATCAATCTTTGTTAGTTGTGAACTGATTACAAGTTGTTATTTTTTTGGTTAATTGACGTTTGGTACTTAGGTTTTTTTCAACATTAGTGTTTGGTCTAACTTTTGTCCAACTTAGAATTTGGTACCTGGACTTGACGTTGACTAGGTTAAATCTAATTTTAATTAATTTTGTACAGTAAATTAAATTGAGTTTACAAGTGGACCCCGGAAGTGGCCTTAAGATCCAACGGACTAATAAAGGATTTAAGCCTACGGTCCTGATGTACTCTTATACTCTTATTCCTCCGCCTTTAACCCTGACTCTCTATGCTTAATTCCTTTGTCCCTCCATATTGTTGAAATCCCCATACCCCCATTGATGAAGAACATGGCATAAATTTATTATTTCATCCAATATACAATCGTCCACTACACAATCAAATTTATAACAATACATATACCCTAACCCTTAACGGGAAGTTAGATACCTATCACTACCATAAATCTTCTTACACAGATATGAATATTAGAGATTCTGTTGAGAAGATATAACTTAATTAAAAAAATTCATAATGGTTTGTGAAAATAAAAAACTTACTCATGATGATTCTTACTTATGGCCACGTCTATCACAATCAACACAATCATCCATAAATGTCAACTTCTAATTTGTGTTCAAATGGAAGAAGCAAAGCAAATCTCAAAGAAGCTATGTGATACAGTTTCGGAACCTGTTGCTGGTATTTTACCTGAAAAATAAATGTCAACTTCTAATTTGTGTTCAAATGCCAGAGCTTTTCCCTTTTATGTTTCAGTATGTTACTTCTAATACTCCACGTCCTCAAGAATCTTCTCCATTGATGTTTGCCCAGTTGTTTGGCTTCTTCCTCAAATCCTGATGTTCGAATTGCTGCTCTTGGAGATTCAATTAATTTTTCCTTTCTGATTGAATCAGGTTGTAAGATCATCTCAGTATCTCTTCTTCCAATATAATTAGGTTAACAAAACATCTTAACTTAGATTTTCAACTCATTAAACGTTTGAAGTAGATGATAAGAATTTAGGGCTTTTTTGAATTAGAGAAAAAATTGGGGGAAATAGATACTTTCAAATTTGTACTTGTGGTCTATGTTATCCCTTATATTGATGCAATTAGGGTTTCTTATATCGTATTTGAAAAATATGGGTATATGTATTGTGGTTATTTTGAAAAGGAGAAGAAAATTGTAACGATGAAGAACTTTATTCATAGCATACGGACAATAAGGTTTGTCTGCATGTGTCTTGATTGAGAATAAGAACATCTGATTCCGCCATGGTCATCTTTAGAGAGGGAGTGAAGTTGCAGAAGACGAAAAAGCGAGAAAGGGTACGAAATGAGATGAGAGAGGAAGGTTTTGGGTGCAAATATCTGATATAAATGTTTAACCAATAAAGGTTAAAACTGTAAATGCATAAATATTTAGATGGTAAAATTAATTAAAGTTAGACTTAACAAAGTCAACGGAAGTCAATGTGATTTCCAAGTACCAGCTGATGGGATTTTAATTATACCGCAAGAGCAAGACTGTCGATGAGACAGTATGCAAGCACGGTTCGTTCCACAGGGATTTCGGAATCCTAATTTCTAACTTTTAATTAATTGATGTGCTAAGGACAAAATTGATTTGGATGAATTTTTAATAAATAAATAAAATGATAAAATAAATAACTTAATAAATTAATTAATTAAAAAATATGAGGAAAACCTAGGGTTTCGGATTCCACTACTTCTGATGTTGGTAATTCAAACTTAATATCCTAAACACAATACTCTCATATTACTACAACGACCGTTTCGAACCCAATCTCAGGCATCGGAAGATACAACGTTTAAAAATAATTTATACGATTTTCATCGTCTCACAAAGATATAACCTCATTCGCTTATAAAAGATCAACAGTTTTAAAACCATTCAGAACAATTAAAATAAAGCATATTTAGAAGAGAAATTATTAGTAATTATATGACACAAATTAAATGAGAGTAATTATGTGAAAGAAGTCAATTATTAAATATTACCCATCAAAAATAACTTCCTCCTCTACCCTAGGAAAGAATCTAACTACTCATCGCAAAAGAAAATAGAGAAGAAACCATTTTATTGATAATTTTAATAGAAAAGTACAAGAAAGAACTGACCATTAGCGTCGCATAAAGAATAAAATTGTTTTCATGAATCAACGACTGCTTCCATGTGCCTTAAAGCCATAACTGTTGCTTGTACGTGAAACCATTTTATTGCAACAGTTTCTTCTTCTTCCTCGTGAGAACTTGCATCAGTAGGAAATTTTTTACGTGAATTTTTTTTCTCTTTCTGACAGAAGCCAGCTTCCCCCCAACTCTTCTCTCGACTTGTATTTATACGAGAACATCCAACCACCAATTTTCGTAAACAAAATCTTTAAAATATATTTCTTTTAATTATAATATTCTTGGTGATTAAGATAGAAACGAAATCGGAAAAGCAATATTTGGTTCTCGGGAAAGAAAAAAGGTGAATATATCTCACGTGAACGTGAGATTTTCTTTCTGATATCAAGTCTTTGAACCATGTAAAAACTCTCTTATTTATGGTAAGAAATTAATCTTGTCTTAAAGCCTCTCCAAATCTTGTCTGCAATTCATGCTTGTAAGAAAAGAAATTTTGCCGCCAACTCTTGTATTTGAAATGAGAAGGTGGGTGCCTTACTTGGGGTGCCTTCATCTAAAAGAGAGGTGCCTTTAGTAATTTTCCGAGTGCCTTTATAACTTTTTACGCCCATTTTTCCACAATTGTTTATTCTTCCAAAAATGCTTACAAACACAATAAAATGACAATATTAATACAAAAATCGAGAATTAACAATATAAATATGAGAGCAGATCAGACACAAAAATGTGTTTATCACCAACCCCTAAGTTGGAAAAATGTTAGACCAAACACTAAAATTGGACAAAATGTAAGTACTACACGTCAATTAATCTTTGTTTTTTTGAACAAAAACTGATCACCGGTTGTTACGACATATTCGTGTAGTTATAGGCGACCAAGTGTAATTTCTTGGATCTTCTTTGATTCATTTACCGAAAGATCTAACGCGTACTTACGACATGCGCGCTAAAACTTTTACAAGACGCAAACGGAAAGAAACAAGTGATGCAGTAGTAAAGTCTCAATTAAGAGCCATTGATAAGTGGTTTTTAAAAGGCCATGTAATTTAGTTGGAATCTCATCAGCTGGAACTAAGGGGTTCATGATGTAAGTCATGAGCATGCTATAGATGACAATATAGATGTCCATGATGATACAATCCCTAAGGAAAATGAAGTTGATTTGAGTAATGGTCAAGGACAAGATTATCTAGCAAGTCAATCTATTACTTCCACCTTGAACATTTATGACCTAAGAATTTGGGATAACCTTCACATAAAATCGAGGGATATTCTAGTAGATAAAAGTTTATACAGAAACCACTTGTTGAATAAAGGTCCCAAAGACAAGCATTCTAGACATTTTTATTCAACATTTTACGATCGATATTTGACAAATTGTGAAATAGAAGATATGAGTGGTTAGTCTATTTAGAGGATGTGAACATAATTTTTTGTTTCTGTTGCAAGCTATTCAAGAAAGGTCGTCATAAAAGCCGTTTGGTAAATGAAGGATATGATGATTGGGGACATGCTCATACTACACTACGTGAGCATGAAATTACTAAAGAGCACGTGACTAATATGAAAGGTTGGCACAAATTACGTACTAGATTGGGATCAAACAAAACAATTGATAAGCACGTTCAAGAGCGAATTAATATTGAGAACGAACATTGTAATAATATACTACAACGAATAATTTTTGTTGTGAAATCTCTCGTTAAGCACACTCCGAAATTTTGTGGAAAGAATGAGAGGATTTATCAAAGTAACAATGGTAATTTCTTGAATTTAATTGAGATGGTTGCAGAATGGGATAAAGTGATGATGAAACATGTTCATCCTATAGATAACAATGAAATCCGCTATCATTATCTTGGTCACATCATCCAAAATGAATTAATTGGTATGTTATCTAAGGAAATCAAACATACAATCATTCAAAAAATTAAAACAATAAAATACTTTTTGGTACTTCTTGATTTCACTCCGGATACAAGCCACCATGAACAAATTTCCTTGATATAGCAGTGTACGTGTGGATGTTTCTACCAGCCCAGTAAGGATGGAAGAGTAATTCATATAATTTTTACAAGTAAATGGCAGTACTGGAGATGGAATTTTTGAAGAATTAGAAATTATTTTAAAAACTCTTAATCTCAATATTGATGATGTGCGCGGTCAAGGGTATGATAACGGGGCAAACATGAAAGGATGACATCAAGGTGTACAAAAAAGAACACTGAATATAAATCCAAGATCCTTCTACACTCCTTGTGGTTTCCATAGTTGCATACATGGTAAAGTGTAATACTAGGGGAAACGACTTTTTTGTTGTTTCAAGTATGATACACAAGATGTTTTCCAAATATGTATTGCGATGGAATATTTTCAAAGAACATGTACCGGGTTTAACCGTAAAGTATTTTAGTGATACTCATTGGGAAAGTCATATTGAGGCAATTAAAACATTTAGATACCAAACTATGAATATTCGAAAATTTTTACTCAAAGTAGCTGAAACTGACAGTGACGATACGGCTAGGATACAAGAAAACTGTAACACCCGCAATTTTTGCATGATGCTTACTCATGGACGCGTCATGGCCTGGGTTGAAGCTTCATCCTAAGCTTATAAATCTTACCCAGATATGCATTGGGGTGTGGATGCCTTGACCTTGAATTATAGTGTAAAGACCCTATTACGCGTGATGCGTATTCGAGGAGGCATGATATCCAAAGGCACTATTATACTGAGGTGAAGTTGCGTAAGTGAGAGCATCATAGTGCTAAGGCACTATTATACCGTGATGCATGACCCAATCCATCACCGAGCCGAAGTTGCATAAGTTGGAGCATCATAGTGCTAAGGCACTATTATGCCGTGATGCATGACCCAATGCATCACCGAGCCGAAGTTGCATAAGTTAGAGCATCATAGTGCTAAGGCACTATCATGCCGTAATGCATGAACCAATGCATCGCCGAGCCGAAGTTGCGTAAGTGAGAGCATCATAGTGCTAAGGCACTATTATGCCGTGATGCATGACCCAATGCACCATCGAGCCAATGTCGTTATTCGATAAATGCATCATAGTGCTAAGGCACTATTATGCCGTGATGCATTATCGAGAATGCATCACCGAGCCAAGAATGCTTGGCTTTGGCAAGAAATCTTCATTTTTGTCCTTGCAGACGATGGATGGCCCTTACCTTTCAAATATTTGTTTGTAGAAATACGAATACAACATATATAGGGAGGGAGCTTTTTTGGAATGTGCATGAGCGGTAATACACATATAGATATGCGAAGTAGCATATACGTTGGAGCATACTTGATGCATAAGCATCAATATGCTGGTAGCTTAGCCGATGAAGATTGAATTATGCGAAAGCATCTTTCGATCGTGTTACGTACTTGATAATGCATATTTGCATAATAAATAGCGATAGTTACGCACAAGCTAGTGCATACCTTGCGAAAGCCCTTTGGCCTACACATAATAGGCTTTGCTTGGCCTTTGGCCTTGCGATGAAGTTGGAATCGAAGTTGGATTGCCTTTATAGGATTAAGTTGCTTGTCCCTTTTGAATTGACCCTTTGATGAACTACGGTCATGCTTGATCCCATCAAGGTACGGGTTGGGTACGTAGGCAGCCGCAATACAATGCATTGAGGTGCAGCACTTTGACGCTCATATCATCTAATTTGGGAGATGATTGCGACATTATGGTAACTCATATCATCTGGCTCGGCAATGCTAAACAAGAGATGATTGTTGCCACACTTGATGAGGTAGTTGCAATTCCATTTGATGGATTGTTCATACTTCCTTGGAACCGTCGTGGCATGGAATGTCATGTGCCTGGATGTTGCACTCTTGGCCAGAACAAGATAAGTGCAGGCTCCAACGCATGGTCGAAGCAAAATTGATGAAGCGAAATCTTAGGATTGAAATAGCCTAGGTGTTGGTCCAAGGCATGAGTTAGGCCTGGACAATAAAACGAAATTACGTGATGCTTTCCAAAGTCATCCCCATTAGCTTGTATAGCCTTCAACCCTTGGTATAATGAGGGTAAGTTGGAATGGTATGCTAGTCAAAGGCATTCACCATGGGCAATAATGACCTTGCACCCTTTGTAGGTCAAGGGTGTGTTGGAAAGATATGGAGACTACGGTTTGAGTACCATGATTGCAAAGCATGTTTGGAAAGGAAAATATGCTTGGAACGGTATAAACGTAGATTGAATGATGTGGGAACTATGTTTCGAGTATACTGCTTACAAGGTACGCTTGGAAAGCAAAAAAATTTACATGCACTCTCCTGCGAGAAATTAGGCTTTAAGGTCGGGTTACACTCTTTAAAATAACGCATCGGGGAGTTCTGGCCTGCCCAGCGCAGCGCGTCGGAGGCGGAATTTTCCGGTCCGTGACAAATGGTATCAGAGCAAGTTCCGAGAAAAACACTAGGGACTGTGAGTTTTGAAATCGTCGGTGATCATTTTGTATTATGACTACAAAATTTTCCTTCAAAGGAAATAGAAAAGTTGGAAGAGTAGACCAACTTTTGTGCGAAAATAGAATGGATAAATAAGGCCAAGTGCCTATACAAAAGAAATTGTAACTCACTATTTACTCCGTTAAGATTTGGACGCGCTCGAGTGTGCTGTGAGTTTGCCAGGAAACCCGTTTGGAACGGTGGCTGGTATCCGATTACGCTTGGAAATGGGAATGATCACCCCTAACCCGTGCGGCACGGTATGCGATGTCTGGTCGGCTAGCACCCACTTAGGAGTGGAAGATCGTCCGGGACGATGGCTTGCATCCGAATGCACTGGCATTAGAGTTTGGTCGTCACAGTACTACGCTAAAAACTATTCATAAACTCGCGATGACCCTTTTCAACCTATGTGAATTTTGGGGACTCTTAAGTGTATGGTATGGGACGTCCACTTAAGATCTCGCGTTGAGTAAATTCTTTTGCATTCTTGAGCATGTGGTATGGGATGCATGTTTAGGGATCCAATTTGAGTTTTCTCTGTAAAGTTATAAAAACCTTTGTTGATCCTAGAGCATGCGGTATGGGACGTATTTTCGGAAGGTCTCTATCGGTATTTATGGAAAATCGTAGGCCCTATTAGGATTCTGGGATATACGGAATGGGACGTATATTCAGAACGTTCTAATTTGTCCTCACTAACAAACATTGGATCCTTGCAAAATTTTTGTGCATCATGGAATGGGACATATGCATAGAAAACCTTAATCGATGAAGCTTGTCCACAATAGTTTTGAGTTAAATTTCGGGGAAGAAATTATTTGAAGGTGGTAAGAATGTAAAACCCGTAATTTTCACATGACGCTTACTCATGGACGCGTCATGGCCTGGGTTGAAGCTTCATCCTAAGCTTATAAAGCTTACCTAGATAAGCATTGGGGTGTGGATGCCTTGACCTTGAATTATAGTGTTAAGGCCCT
The DNA here is from genome assembly GCA_023531435.1 of Papaver californicum. NCBI lineage: Eukaryota > Viridiplantae > Streptophyta > Magnoliopsida > Ranunculales > Papaveraceae > Papaver > Papaver californicum. The sequence goes on along the minus strand of JAJJMC010011034.1, from coordinate 113,635 downwards.
ATTACGCGTGATGCGTATTCGAGGAGGCATGATAGTCCAAAGCACTATTATACCGAGCCGAAGTTGCGTAAGTGAGAGCATCATAGTGCTAAGGCACTATTATGCCGTGATGCATGACCCAATCCATCACTGAGCCGAAGTTGCATAAGTTGGAGCATCATAGTGCTAAGGCACTATTATGTCGTGATGCATGACCCAATGCATCACCGAGCCGAAGTTGCATAAGTTGGAGCATCATAGTGCTAAGACACTATTATGCCGTGATGCATGATCCAATGTATCGCCGAGCCGAAGTTGCGAAAATGAGAACATCATAGTGCTAAGGAACTATTATGCCGTGATGCATGACCCAATGCATCATCGAGCCAATGTCGTTATTCGATAAATGCGTCATAGTGCTAAGGCACTATTATGTCATGATGGATTATCGAGAATGCATCACCGAGCCAAGAATGCTTGGCTTTGGCAAGAAATTTTTATTTTTGGCCTTGCAGTCGATGGATGGCCCTTACCTTTCAAATATTTGTTTGTAGAAATGCGAATACAACATATATAGGGAGGGAGCCTTGTTGGAATATGCATGAGCGGTAATGCACATATAGATGTGCGAAGTAGCCTATACGTTGGAGCATACTTGATGCATAAGCATCAATATGCTGGTAGCTTAGCCGATGAAGATTGAATTATGCGAAAGCATCTTTCGATCGTGTTACGTACTTGATAATGCATATTTGTATAATAAATAACGATAGTTATGCACAAGCTAGTGCATACCTTGCGAAAACCCTTTGGCCTACACAAACTAGGCTTTGCTTGGCCTTTGGACTTGCGATGAAGTTGGAATCGAAGTTGGCTTTGCTTAATAGGCTTAAGTTTCTTGTCCCTTTCGAATTGACCCTTTGATGAACTAAGGTCATGCTTGATCCTATCATGGTACGGGTTGGGTACGTAGGCAGCCGCAATGCAATGCATTGAGGTGCAGCACTTTGTCGCTCATATCATCTAATTTGGGAGATGATTGCGACATTATGGTAACTTATATCATCTGGCTCGGAAATGCTAAGCAAGAGATGATTGTTGCCACACTTGATGAGGTAGTTGCAATTCCATTTGATGGATTGTTCATACTTCCTTGGAACCGTCGCGGCATGGAATGACATGTGCATGGATGTTGCACTCTTGGAAAGAACAAGATAAGTGCAGGCTCCAGTGCATGGTCGAAGCAAAATTGATGAAGCGAAAGCTTAGGCTTGAAATAGCCTAGGTGTTGGTCCAAGGCATGAGCTAGGCCTGGACAATAAAGCAAAATTATGTGATGTTTTCCAACGGTATCCCCATTAGCTTGTATAGCCTTCAACCCTTGGTATAATGAGGGTAAGTTGGAATGGTATGCTAGTCAAGGGAATTCACCATGGGCAATAATGGCCTTGCACCCTTTGTAGTTCAAGGGTGTGTTGGAAAGATATGGAGACTACGGTTTGAGTATCATGCTTGCAAAGCATGTTTGGAAAGGCAAATATGCCTGGAACGGTATAAACTAGCTTGAATGATGTGGGAACTACGTTTCGAGTATACTGCTTACAAGGTATGCTTGGAAAGCAAAAAAATTTACATGCACTCTCCAACGAGAAGTTAGGCTTTAAGGTCGGGTTACACTCTTTAAAATCACGCATCGGGGAGTTCTGGCCTTCCCAGCGCAGCGCGTCGGAGGCGGAATTTTCCGGTCCGTGACAAAAACACTTTTGTTACAGGTTCAGTTGATGGAATGGGGAACTTTGCATTTTTATAATGCGTAATTATTTGGTACGACGTATTGCATAGTATTAGCATATATAGTTAGCAAAACTTTGCAATCTAAAAATATGTTGATTGATGTGGCCATTGAACAAATGCAAGGGTTAATAACAGTTTTAGAAAGTATAGAAATACGGGATTTACGAATGCCATGATAGTAGCTAAAAAAATTGCTATTGAAATGGGCCTTGATCCCGAGTTCTATGTCCCGCGATGACAAGTTCTTAGAAGGAGACATTTTGATAAGAGTGACGATGAAGATAAACTACTATGATCAGCCAAGAAAAACTTTAGAATTAAATATTTTGTCCATATTTGCTATCTTTTCATTGGAAACAAGGTTTGAGCAATACAAAGCATATAAATATATTTTTGGATTTTTATTTAATTCACAAAACTTGGATTTGATGGATGACGACCGTTTGGAAGCATGTCACACTCATCTAGAAACTGTTCTTAAACATGGAATGTCGTCTGATCTCCACGGAAAATATTTATTTGCTTAATAGAAAATTATTAGAGACATATTGCCAAAAGGCACAAAATATGTTATTGATATCTTGAATTTCTTGAAGAGACATGATTGTTTTCTAGTTACATGTATTGCATATAGGATATTATTGACTATTCCCTGTTACAGTGACATCAACGGAGAAGTTTTCCGAAATTTAAATCGTTGAAGTCGTATTTAAGATAAACCAAGTTATAATAAGTTAAACGGATTATCCCTTATATCTATAGTGGATAGATTTTTAAATATAATCGATCTTCAAAAACTGATGAATATGTTTGCTAACCAAAACGCAAGGAGATTGAAGTTTAAATGACGATGACACTATGACACCCTGCAAATTCTGGTACTACAACCTAATCCAGAGTCTCGCGGCGTTGTTAACGTAAGTCCAAATTTTTCTTTCTCAAAATAAGAATAATTTAGAACTACGAAAATCCCAAAGATATAATAAAGTAAATAAATTATAATTACAAAACAAATTAAATAGTTACAATCCATTATTAAAAATAGTTAAATAAATTTCATAAAACACTTCGACGATATTAAAATATCGACTTCCGATTAAAATCAAAATTATATGAAATATTGAAACATCATATGATACATGGACTAAGCGTCAGCCTAAAATCAAAATTTCGTTGCATGAGGAAAGATACATCCAAGAAAGCATATCCACATCATCTTTCACAACATACAATTTAAGAAAATTGTAATATCTCCTTATCTTAAATTTGGTGTTTGAGTAGTTGCCTTGGTGTTGAGTGTTTTTATCCCATCACCCTGATTAGCTGGAACAAGAAATAAGGGGGCGTATCTTTTTGTTAGGCAATATTTATAGTATATTTCGATGAAAATATTAGTTTTTTTTTTGTTAAACCTAAAAAAACGTAAGAAAAGAAAGGAGAGTAAGGAACTTGGTACCATTTTTATCTACAAAGATAATCATAATCGTACTCCGAACATATAGGTTTTCTATCTCCTATGGTCGTTTACTTAGTTGATTTAATAAAAGTTTAAAAAGATTTTTTTATCCATGGAGTGTATAAGAATCGATATACTAAAACGATTTTATTAAGAAACCTTAAACTTATGTCTTTTGTTTTGAAATTGTGATGGAATACAATGTTATTGTCCTCAATTATAGATCACGCCATCGATGGTGTTGCGAGTCACCATAAATCTCTTCTTTCTTAATTTGGTTTTATGATGCTCTGGTTTCCATATGGTTAATCATATTATCTAGACCTCAATGGGACCTACAACAAGGTCTGATCTCTATAGGAATATATGAGAATCTAATTAGTCCCTAATAAGTTGACCAAAAAGAAGCTCTTGTTACTGTAGTAGTTTTTCTTTTTATAATGATATGGCTAACTTTGTTTTCACCTATTTATTGGGACAAAATTAGTCCCATAAGGGCGTTACAATGGTAAGATCAAACCCAATGATCAAAGAGTAAATTTTTTATTTTTTAATCTGGCCCAAAATAACGGGTTTAACATTAAAAATGATCGGGCGGTGGTCTAGGATACCGCTTGTTGTTGGGCGGGCGTCTAGTGTAACGTTTGTTGAGACGGGCGGTTGTCTAGTGTAACGCTTGCGTGAGGCGGACATCTGGTCGAACGCTTGATGTGGGGCGGTAACAAAGATTACGCCTGATGATAGACAAACTCCTAGACGCACGCCCCAGAGACGGGCGCTTTACTAGACAAACGCCTAATGGAGCGGTTTTCTAGCATTACGCCTGATCGATTGTGTACATGTGCGAGAGAAGTGTGTGCGGAAAAACACGGGCGGTGCCCTAGCGTCCCGCCTACAAATCCAAGCGGACTCCTACATAGCCGCCCCATCAAGCGGACTCTTCTTCTCCACAAAGCCGCAACAACATTTTCTTTTCTCCTGTGAACCCTCTCCTGTGAACCCTCTTCTTTCACTAACGAACCCCCAAAGATCCGCCTACGTTTGAACCTTTCCCTCCAAATCAAGGCTCCGCTCAATCTTTTTTCAAACACCCAAAGGATTTGATACAAGTGGTATTATAGCAATCAATGTAATAAAATTAATTTTTTATAAATTAAATTTGTTTTGTAAATTATGTTTAGATTATGTTTTATTATTATGTTTTGTAAATTAAATTTGTTTATATATGTTGAATAATTAAACATGTGATTATGAAATAGAGATATTAGGTTTTAGAAATTGTAATTTTGGAACTGGGATAATTTTTGGGTATAAAAAATTGATGATAATTTGTTGAATTGAAGTTAGAATTGATTAAGTTGTTGGTTAATTTGAGTTGGGTTGTGGTTAATTTTATGATGAATTGACTAGATTGTCTTTCAAATTTGGGAATTAGGAATGTTTATGTTTTATAAAGAATGTTTATGGAATTATATAATTGGGGAATTTTGATGATTTTTGGTACAATTGAGGATTTGATTAGTAGTGGAGTATTTTGTGAATCAAGAATTTTATAATGTGATTGATTTTTGTATGTTGGTACATTTGATTATCTAATTAGATAATTACTTTTGTAATTATGAAATTATTATGTTTTTCCTTGATTTATTGATTAGTGTAGATTTTTCTATTTGTGCATTGTGAGGATTGCTCTTGATTTTCAAACTTGTATGTACTGTTTGCTCAGATGTCGAGCAGTGTGATGTCGAGATTCGTTGGTCGAAAAAAGAGGAACAAGAAGGCTAAAATTGTTGAGGATTCAGATGAAGAACATATTACTGAAGAAAGGGTCGAGGTTCCCGGGTTGGATAACTATAATGTTGTGGAAGATACTGAGGGTCACGCCTCCACCAATATTACATATTCAACCGACACCAAATTCAAGTTTTTACATCGTGGTTCCCTCAAATCGGTCATTCAGACCTATGCAGGTATTGTTAAACACAACCCTAGGGCAAAATATATTATTGAAAAGGTAGGATGAGACCGTTTACTTACCATGGATGTAGTAGATTCATCACATGCACTGATTGACTACATTGTTGAGCGTTTTTGGGATACCACGAGCACTTTTCACTTCTCGTTTGGTGAGATTGGGTTCACACCCCTTGATTGGGTAATGTTGACATGACTAAGTATTGGTATTGGTAGTGCTATTCCGTATGACTCGGGGAAGTAACAATTTGAATATGTCCGGGCGCATATTTTTCTTGAAATTAAAGATAGTGAAGTTTGTAGAAGAGAACATATTCCCAACCAGTGGGTTTCAGATGCAATGATGGCTGCATTTTTGAGCACATATTTTGATCCAAAAACGTTGGTTGCGGCTAACGATGATAGCATACTTGCTGATAGAGTGGTCAAAGCCTTTTATATGTATGTTTTGGGTTAATTTTTCTTTTCAAATGCAAAAACCTATGTTGATGCTGGATGGTTAGCTGTTTTTGAGGATCTAAATGCAGTTAACGATTATGACTGGGGTAGTGCTGCATTTGCGAAATTGTATTCCGGTCTCGCCGCATCTGGCAGGGGACAAAGGTCATTGACCGGACCCTTCCAAATATTTGAGGTAAATTTCTTAGTCTTATTTATAATTCTTTTAAATTTTTATTTCCTGCTCACTTATTTATTCCATTGGATGTCTTCAGATTCTAGTTTTGGGGGTACGAATATCTGGGCATATGTCGACCAAAGAACCCAACGAGTGAAAGTGAATCAATATGTCCTAGATGTTCTCGGTGGAAGGGTACACGAAGGAAGAGTATTGATACTGTTCGTTCAAGAACTTCTCTTAATCAGTTGTCTGTAGACGATGTGACCTGACAACCGTGGGAATCTGCGATCTTAGTCCTGGAAAGTGATATTAGACGAAAAGAAATAGAGCTCTCAAAGAAAAGGGTTATATTCTCTTGGCTAGGCAACGTGAGTTTATAATTTATTTCCATAGGATTGTTATTTATTTTCTTTAAATTTCGGTTAATTGATTGGTTTATTTGTTGATTGTAATTTTCTTTTCACAGCATAACATGTATCTCGGAGAACGGTGTTGGAGGCAATACCATAAAACATGGGGCGTTCCTAGAAACCCGCCTACTCGTATTACCAACTTGAACAACGACGATGCTGAAGAGATGAGGGAAAACGGTTTGCTCCCTGCAAGTCAATTAGTACGTGTTGTTACGTATGATCTGTATATGGAGTATTGCCGACATGTAACTAACATACAGAAATATGTCACCAAAGTCGATTGGGAGGTTGAAACATACGGTTATGCTGGTGACCGTGTTAAAAACAACATCCAACATCCTCATGAACATGTACCAATTCCGCCTCAACAACAATTGTCATATGTAAGTATAACACAAACCACTGTAAAAAAATTTAAGTATATAACAATGGTTGAGAATTTTATTTTATTTTTTTCGTAACAGGTCGAGGCTTATGGTTTAGTTTAATAATATGTTGATTTTACGCAAGAGTTTCGTAACTTTACGTTAAATGAAACAAAGGAGAGGATGGATTTTTACATGGACAAAGATGAAGAAATACGGGGTCTACAAAATCAAAACAGCATGTTGGAGTCACAGCTTGCCTATTTTCGTCATCAACAACCACCCACTGGGTTTGGCACGTATGCTCAAACTATGCCACCACTGATGTGGAATACCATGGGTCAGGGATCATCATCAACAATGCAATCAAGTAACTATAATTCCAGATCATCTTTGCCTCCATTTATGCCCCCGCGCTCGGCATCCGAGAATCAAGATACGAAAGAGTAGTAATTCATTTGCATTGAATTGTCACTTGATCATAAAACTTTTTCTTTTATCAAATTTGAATTGTCTTTTCAAAAAACTTTTCTTACATTATCGTTGTCTTTTACCTGCTTTGTGTTGTCATCTCCAAAGATATTAATAATCTTGTCTTTTGTCCTTTATATCTGTTTTGTAATGTCAATTCAAAACGATTTTTATTTCCTTTGTCGTTTTTCCCATTTGGTATTGTTTTGTCAACCAACACTTCTTATTTATGATGCGTCTGTTCACCCCACTTGCCTGAACTCTGTTTTTGCATTAAAATACCAAGCATGTTTGGTCATATCAAAACTCAAAGACTTATCTTAATTTGCCTATAAATTGAACACTCGATTCTCCAAGTATACAAACCAAAACTACAAACATCAGTAAGCAAATGGCATACTATCAAAATAACAATCACTACTATGCTTCTTGTTCTTCTATTCCTCATCCTCCTCCTTCTTCTTCTTCTTCTTCATCAGGTGATGATGATAACAATAGTTTGTAGTCATCAGACGAAGGTTTACTTGCATTGAGCCAAAATAACCAAGAAGTCACTGCGGGATTCATCGTTTCAAGTATGGACTGACCACATACTCAGTATCATAATACTAAGAGAACGTGATGCTGGTGCAAGACTTCTATGACAAGATTACTTTTGCAGAAACCCAACGTTTCCTCCTAATGTATTTCGTAGAAGATTTAGAATGCGGAGAGAATTATTCAACCGTATATTGGGAGATGTCGTAACTGTAAATAATTATTTTTTTCAAAAAAAAAAATGCTTGTGGTGAACTTAGATTAACCCCTCAGCAAAAAGTTACTGCAACAATACGAATGTTAGCTTATGGATGTGCGGCCGATGCAATAGATGAGTATTTACGGATCGGAGAAACCACAATTTTGGAAGCAACTCGTAGGTTTTGTAAGACGATAGTGCATTTGTATGAGAAAGAATATTTGCGCACATCAACTGAGCATGATGTTGAACTGCTTCTTAATGAGAACAAGGAAATGGGATTTCCGGGGATGCTCGGTAGTGTAGATTGCATGCACTAGAAATGGGATAAATGCTCATCGGATGAATCAGGTGCTTACATTACGTAAAAGGGTAGTGAAAGTATTATCCTGGAGGCAGTGGTGTCATATGATCTCTGGTTTTGGCATGCATTTTTTGATATGCCTGGTTCTAACAATGATATAAATGTGATGAATCGTTCTTATATTTTCAAAAAGCTTATCAACGGGAAAGCACCGTCTGGAACTTTGTTGTCAACGGACATCAGTACGATATGGGGTATTATCTTGGTGATGGAATATACCCAGAGATAGCTACTATTGTGATGTCGATTAAACATCCAGATTCCCAGAAGAAACAAAAATTTTCTGCAATGCAAGAGAGTTGCCAAAAAGATGTATAACGAGGCTTCGGCGTACTACAAAATCAATTTGCAATCATCAAGCAACCAACACGCATGTGGAATCCTGACGTACTAGCATATATAATGAAAACTGTAATCATTCTACATAATATGATAGTAGAGGATGAGCGTTTACCCGGTGATTGGCTGCATGAGTATGATCAACGCAACCACCATGCATCGGTAAATATTCCTAGACACAACACTGCTGAACTTTCGAGAATGAGAGTGGACCAACGCCGACGTGCAGTACACAACAAAGATACTCATATTCGTTTGTGAAATGACTTGATCGAACACTTATGGCCAGATTTTGGTGAGGAATAACAAATTGTAAATCCTCTGGATAGGTTTTGTGGGTAAATCTCTTGTAAAGCCGCCCGAGACACCACTCGGCCGCTAGGGGCACCTAGGGGTTTAAAGGCTTGCTGCATATGCTAAGTGCAGCCGCGATGCCTGCGAAAGTGAGTTTAGGTCTACTTATTAGCTCATGTATTATCAATTTATTTTATTAGATAAAGTGCCCAGATTTGGTTAGTCCTAAAATATGAGTGTATTAGTTAATTGCTTTTGTAAAACAGTTGAACGTAAAATCATTTCATTGAATCGAAAAGGAATACATCGCGTAACATTAAAGGAAATGAAATACAATAAATCATTAGATTACACTTAAACACTTAAGCAAACCTATAATCAAACCTTCAACGGGTCATATGACGCCCTGGACGACGTTCTTCACATCTTCGGAGAATAATCAACACAAAAGGGTTGTATTCTTCCATCACCCTTAAGATCTCGAAATGAGGTTGGTACCTGAAATCTGAACCTTTCCATCTTCTCCATTCCTCCAGAGATCTGGCAACAACTTCATCATCAGTTTCATTCCTAATTCTTCTTTCATTCACCTTAGCGGTTAAAGTCGAAAATTGATTACCTACCTATTTCCTGAAATCGACAAAAAAGACCTGCTCTGTTCCGGTTATTGGGGTTACCAGTTTCATTAAAAAAGTTAGCATGGATATGTTCTAACCATTTCATGCTCATTGAACCACTCATCCGACGTTCATGACCCCTTGCTGGATAATGTAATACTATGTTTCGACATAGGGATAAATCTTCCTCTATGGTAAAATTCTCTGCATTAAGGCTAAATTTTTCATAAGCCATAATTATGAAAATGAGAGATTATAAATCTTTTATGAAATGTGAAAGTTGTGGATTTGAAATGGGAATGAGAGGTATAAATTTATTTACAGGTATATTAGAATATAAATTATAGTCGTTGATCAATGGTAACAAATACAAATCATCCAGGTGGACTCCTAGACGCACGCCTAGAACTAGGCGGAGCATCAGACGCACGCTCTCAGCTGGGGCGGAGCCTTAGCATTACGCAAGGACCAAGCGGATTTCTAGCATTACGCTTCAATGGGACGGTGATTTGGTTACCGCCTGTTAGTGGGCATGATCCTAGACGAACGCTTCATCAGGCGTAGTCTTGGTGGACGCTTCATCAGGCGAAAATTTGGTTAACGCCCGTGTTTTCAAGCGTTACGTTAGACGAACGCCTGCCATCAGACGGTTAACTACACGTCCGCCTGCCACCAGGCGGTTCACTACACAATCGCTCGACTATAACTCATTTGGTCCGGTTTTGAGACTATTATTAGTCCTGAACAGTAAAAAACCCGGACCAAATACCATTTATGCTCGTACCGTTGTGCTATGTTTTTGACGGACCAAAGACCATAAATGGGTTTGGTCCGTCTTTTACTCTAGCCATTGTAGACGCTCTAAATGCAGGTCTTTTCTTACGAAATTAATTGTATAATCAAATTATCTCTAGGACTAATCATTTCTAATCTGGCCTAAGTGAAGGACCTCACCAATCACTGTTTTGAGCAACTTATGATCCAGTACCATATTAGTTTGGAATCGGCTAAAATTAATGCTATGCCATTAGTGGAGTTTGAAGTATCAATTGATTATATTGATTTCGGAGTTTGAAGTATCAATTGATTATATTGATTTCGGTCAGTGTGTACTTGAATTTATATTATGAAGTGTCAAGATTGATTTTCATTCATTTTACATACGGTACATAACAGACAATATATACATACTAGGCAGTTGAATGATCCTATACATGGGGTTTGTTATAACTACTTAGCCAGTTTCCTTTGAAGAAGTCATGCAGTTGCTGCATTGAAATGCAGTTAGAAGACTTGTATGCCCGAGTCTTTAGGTTGTTCTCTGACACGCCCCCTCAAGATGGACGTCTTGTGAGAAGGCCAATCTTGGATTTTTGTTGTCTAAAACGCGAATGAGAGAGAGGCTTAGTAAGTGCATCCGCAAGTTGATCTTCAGATGAAACATGAGCAACACGCAGCACACCATTTTGTACCTGGTCACGTATGAAGTGAAAGTCAATGGCTACATGCTTCATACGTGAGTGAAAGACAGGATTTGAACACAGCTGAGTTGCTCCAACATTATCACAATATATAACTGGACAACTGGGTAGTGCAACATGGAGATCAGAAAGAAGGTACGTCAACCAATTGAGCTCGGAAGCTGTATTTGCTACTGCTCGATATTCAGCTTCCGTAGAAGAACGAGCAATGGATTTTTGTTTCTTGGAGCTCCAAGAGATGGGATTGCGACCAAGATATATGATGTATGCACTTGTGGAGGAGAAATCATCTTTGTTTCCACCCCAATCTGCATCAGAGTAGGCTTGCACAGTTGTTGTATGCGCGTGATGAGTGTGATCAGAAAAAGCATGTAACTGAATAGGAGATGCCTTATATATTTGAATACCATCATTAAGGGTACCACATAAGTAACGTAGAAGACGCTTCACGAATTTCCAATGAAGTATGGTTGGACAATGCATGAATTGGGACAGCTTGTTTACAGCATAGCTCAAGTCTGGTCTGGTGAGAAGTAAGTATTGGAGACTCCCAACAAGAGCCCTATACTCAGTTGGGTCAGTTAATGGAGAGCTTGACTGTAAGCTTAAGGGTGGCGCAGTGGGTATCGGAGTGAGAACTGGTTTTGCCTCCAACATGTTGTACTTAGCCAGAAGATCAAGAATATATCGTCGTTGTGATAGTAAAATCCCCTGTGAGTTTGGCACCACCTCAATGCCTAAGAAATAGGATAAGAAACCAAGATCCTTGATAGAAAATCTGTGAGCTAGTGTGTCAATGAAGTGATTGACATAATCTTGGCTGTTACCTGTGATAATAATGTCGTCGACATAGACCAGCAAATGGAGTATGAGACCTGAGCTGTGAAGAATAAACAAAGAGGTATCAGCATGAGAGTTTTTGAATCCACATTGTAGAAGGAAAACACGTAGTTCATGATACCAAGCCCGTGGAGCCTGCTTCAAACCATAAATAGCTTTCTGAAGTTTGCAAACGTAAGATGGATTATCATGATCGACGAATCCAGGAGGTTGCTGCATATATACAACTTCAGATAAACGGCCTTGTAGGAATGCATTATTGACATCAAGTTGTCGTAGACTCCAATTGCGAGAGATAGCAAGACTCAGGACTACTCTGATAGTGGTTTGTTTTACCACAGGACTAAATGTGTCTAGATAATCAACCCCTGGCCTTTGATGGAACCCCTTTGCAACTAATCGTGCCTTGTATCTAGCAATTGATCCATCGGAGTTACGCTTGGTGCGAAATATCCATTTGCAGCCTATAACATTTTGTCGTGAGTCCGGTGGAACAAGTATCCAAGTTCCGTTGTTCACCAAGGCGTTGAACTCATCTGACATGGGAGTGCGCTATTGTGGTTTAGCTAAGGCTTGCGCTGCTGTGGATGGCTCAGCATCATCAAGTGCAGCAAGTTGCGTAACTAGATTCATTTTCTGAACTGGCTTGTGAATGTTATTCTTGGCTCGCGTAGTCATGGAGTGTGTTGGCAGTTGGAGTGGAGGGGCATTCGATGTAGTGGATTCATGAGCTGATGATGGACTAAAACTTGCAGTAGCAACCGGTGAAGGAGCTTCACTTGAAGGACTTGGAGGAGGACCAATATCAGGGGATGTCAGAAGTGGCTGGGAAGGATAATTTGGTTGCACAATGGGAACTCTTGGAGGAATCCACGTATCAATGAGAGCTGTAGAGCTGGGTTGGCTAGTTTGAGACAAGGTTTCATATGGGAACTGTGACTCCACAAATTTTACATGTCTTGAAACATGGATTTTGGAGCTGGATGGATCAAGGCAGAGATATGCACTTTGAGTGAGAGAATAGCCAAGGAAAATACAAGGAATGGATTTGGGTTCTAGTTTGTGTTGTGTATACGGCTTTAGACATGGATAACATAGGCAACCAAATATTTTGAGCTTAGAGTAGTTTGGAGGGATTCCAAAAATGATCTGGAAAGGGGAGTGAAGATTGAGAGTGGGTGTAGGCATGCGATTGATGAGGTATACGGCAGTGGCTAAGGCATAAGGCCAATATGTGAGTGGGAGGGAAGCATGTGATAAGAGAGCAAGACCTGTTTCAACAATATGAAGATGTCTTCTCTCTGAGAAGCCATTGTGCTCAGGAGTATGTGGTGGAGATGTCAAATGGGTGATACCAGAGGAGGAAAGAAAATTACGCATGGCAATGTATTCTCCCCCATTATCAGAGTAGAGAGTTTTGATTTTTGAGTTGAAGTAGTTCTCTACAAGTGCTTTAAACTTGATGAAAATTTGATGTACATCAGATTTATGATGCAAAGGATAAAACCAGATATACTTGGTATAGTGATCAACAAAGATTACATAGTATTTGAGTCGATGTGTAGAGTAAACAGGAGAAGTCCACACATCAGAGAAGATTGTTTCAAGTGGTTTTGTTGAGACAATAGAAGAAGTTGAAAAAGGAAGCTTGTGGCTTTTATTACATAGGCAAGAATTACATGATAGAGGTGAAGATGAATGTGGAAGCTGGCCTAGATTATTAGTGGAGACAATATGCTTGAGGATAGGCAAAGATGGATGTCCAAGCCGATGATGCCAGCAGAAAGAGTTCAATCTGAGAGATGAAAATGCAGCTTTTGGATATTGGTTTGGCCACTCGTAAACACCCTCTTTAGTTGGCCCTTCCATCAACGTCACTCCCGTGCGAAGTTCCTTCACAAGAAACGAAGAAGGTAAGAATTCCACAGAAACAGCATTTGATTTGCAAAATTGAGAGATTAAAATTAAGTTTTTTTTCATAGATGGCACACATAAAACATTATTTAGAGTAAATGTGGATTTGGAAGAGGGAAGAGTAGCTAAACCAGAATGGGTTATGGCCAGATTAGTGCCATCTCCTATCATTATGTCATCATTTCCTGCATATGGTGAATGCAGTGACAAGTTCTCAAGATCAGATGTTACATGATGAGAGGCTCCACTGTCAAGTAGCCAAGCAGGGTTGGATGGACGATGAGTGGTTGTATTAGCTTGAGGTTGCCAAGGAGGATTTGGTGCTGAATGATGTGCTGCTGAAGCTGGAACAATTCTGAAGGAAGGACATTGCTTAGCTGAATGGCCTTGGACACGACAAAGTTGGCAGGAGCCAAGGTAGGGCCTTGGTTGTCTGGAAGGATTGTGGTAGTTGCTGATGTGTGATGTAGGTGGCCTTGGGTTGCGAAAATGATGCTGAGAGGACGGTGATGAGGCATATTGACCACGCCTAGGGGTGTTGGAGTTTGGCATTGGAGATGAAGAGTGCCATGGCCTAGTGTAGCTTGTGACAACATTTGCAGTTGCAGGGAAGTGATTTTCTTCACTGGTTTCACTTTGAAGGGAAGCTTCAAAGTTGAGAAGTTTCTCGTGTAGTTCTTCAAAGGTGATAGTCGTATCTCTAGCTTGAACTGCACGTACCAGTTCTTTGTAATCCTGATTTAGGCCATCAAGTATTTTATCTGTGATATCTTCAATGTCCATAGGGGAACCAAGGCTAGCCAAATCATCGGCTTTGGTTTTCACTGACTGCATGAATTCAGTGATAGTAAGATATCCTTTTGTAAGTGTTTTGAGTGATTGTTTGAGTTGTTTGATGCGTCCTCTGGATGGTTTGGCGTAAGTGTTGGCAAGAATTGTCCAAGCAGCACGAGAAGTTTTGGCATTGGCAATGAATGGAATGATGGTTGGTGATAAGGAGCCAACAATGGCATTCAGAATTAGGTGATCTTGTCTGTTCCATATGGTGAAGGCAGGATTTGGAATGGAGACACCGGCTTGAGTAAGTGCTTCAGGTGGACATGTAGAGGAGCCATCAATATATTTGATGAGATCGTATCCTACAAATAGAGTTTGAAACTGAAGTTTCCATGAAAGATAGTTGGTTGTGTTGAGCTTTAGTGGTGCTTGTGCAGCGACATTGATGCGGACAAGAGAAGGGTTATTGGTGTCTGCCATGGGGATGGTGAGATGGAAAGAAAATAGAAAAAGAATTGGATCAGAGCTCTGATACCATGTCAGGATTGATTTTCATTCATTTTACATACGGTACATAACAGACAATATATACATACTAGGCAGTTGAATGATCCTATACATGGGGTTTGTTATAACTACTTAGCCAGTTTCCTTTGAAGAAGTCATGCAGTTGCTGCATTGAAATGCAGTTAGAAGACTTGTATGCCCGAGTCTTTAGGTTGTTCTCTGACATGAAGATCGTTATAGTCTGACCGTGGACGGCATCGTAGAATTGTTAGTATTAAGAATTTGTTTCTAATGTTATGGTGCCGTAGAAATTATTTGTGTGCGGCTGTGATAATGGGTGTTTAGATTGGTAGTTAAATTATTTTGTGGTATGATTGTTGTGGTAATGCTATGTGAAGATAAATGGTGTTGCATGTAGTTAGATGCCGTGGTTGGCTCGACTTTCATGATTTACAAGTGTGATGACCGAAGATCACATAATATTCCATGGTATGTTATTAGAATATTGGGGGAGTCTATACAAACACTTATTTCTCTAATTGATTAATTAAGTGGACCAAAAGGGCATATATGATTTTTTTTTACAGTTGGAGTATAGTGCATAGCTTGTAAAATACACTTTAAGCTAATAAAGAGAGTGGATGTGAACGTTCTAACTACGGGGGAAGTTCTCTTAGGTGTTTTTGATATTTTCAACTATTTATTTGCATTGTTTTTTTTGGAGCATATTAATTTGCATTGTCGAATATCTTATTTAAAGTATTGATTTTTACTAAACCTTTATTTCATCTCTTTTACGATAATTTTAACTAAAATGTTTAAGTCCAAATTTAATTTCAACTATTTTTGACCTATTGGAATAATCTATCGAGGTTATGAGTATGAAAGCTTACTTTTAGTTGGGATCTGAACCAACTTACTATTTTTTTCAGGAAACCATGATCGAAGAAAAGCTTAAATTTTAGCCCATATTTCTGTTTTGAATAGCTGCGTTCTTCGTGTTTTTAAGGTGGTCAGCAAGACTATTTTTTTTTTTGATTATTAAGAATAGACCTTTATCTATTGTCGCAGATTTTCAATATTTTATTTTTTGGATCGACTTGCGTGTCGAGGATTATTATTTTTTTATTTTAAAATTTTTTATTAAAATTACAACTTATTTATCAATTTCAAATATAAATTTTGATTATTTTTAAATTACTCTGAATGTGCTCCATATGATAACTTGATTTTCATTGGTTGGCTTGACGGTTTGAGTATGTAAATTTATCCATGAGTATGGCACATTTTGTGTTTTATGGCAGCCGACCTAGAATTTGAAGTGGACGTTACAAAGTGGTATCAGAGCTCTGGTAACATGATTCCTTAAAATCAGGTGTAGGGTCTTGTTTGATCACGTAGACACAATTTTGGGAGCACATTCAATGTTTTTCCTTTCATAAGATTGTGTTGATTATTCCTCGTTTACCATTCTAAGAATATGGACGGATATGGTTACATTGGAATCAAAGGTCGTGGTTGATTTAGAGGTACTAATGCTCGAGGTCATGGTAGGGGAGAGAAATTAACTGAAACATCTGTGGAAGAGAATAATTTTGATAATGGAATTTGTAGTACTAGGAATGAGACTAGGTCGGCTAGTGAGACTAGGACCATAAGTGGCTCTAGATCGATTTGTGTTGAATGAGGTAAAGTATGAACTCATGTTATAACTTTAGAGGCTCTCCAGAAAATGATGAATGTTGTAATAACGAGAGCGTTAGATCAAAGTATTGGGCCTCGTGGGAGTGAGGAGTATCTCCTGTTAGGATGAACAATTGCCTGAAGAGAGACAACAAAATGAAAAGTCTAGGTTCAGTATTACCAAGAATTTTTAAAGATGAATCCCCCTATATTCTCTGGAAATGGAGGTACAACTAAAGCACAACAGTGTTGCAGACGAGAGGATAAGATATTAACTCAGTTCGATTATTTATGGGCTTTTAAGCAGATAATGGCCGCATTCCAACTGGAGGAGAATGCTGCCACCTAGTGAGAATCCATGTCCAGGAAAATTAATACCATGGAGTATCATTAGGTGATATTTGAAGAACTGTTCCTTGAGCATTATTTCCCACCTGTTGAAAGCCAGGAAATGGTTAGGAAATTTTAATAACAAAGGCAGGAGGAGGATCAGACAGTTATAGAGTATGAGTGTGAATTTGACTATTTACCGTTGTTTGTTCCTCATCTTATCCCTATAGAGACAGATATAATTTCAAGATTTTTGATTGGGTTGAATGGTGAGATTGCTCGTCACATCATCAGACAACCTAGTTTCGATACCTATGCGATGGTCGTGAATTATGCTAGGGAATATTACTTGAGGATCCAAGAGGCTAGGAAAAAAAAGTAAAACCTAAAAGAAATGAGAGATCTAATGATATTGGAAGTAATAGCTGGAAGAATCCATGAGCATACGAGCACATCACTAACCATGGAATATTATCTCAAGCACCTCATCCACTAAGAACTGAGGTAGAGGAGAAACCTTATATTTTTTTGAAGGCATTGTTACACTTGCGGTGAACAAAGACATAAATCTCCGAATTATCCGAATAAAAATAAACCCGGAGTTGAAAATAATGGAAAAAAAAAAAAAAAAAAACTTCGTAAAGTACTTCCAGGCCGGGAACAACCTTGAATGAATATTATATTAAATCATGGTAGTAATGGACATGTTATCGTGATGTAAGGTATTTTTTCCCAACCCACACATATCTATTTTTTACTTGTCAGTTATGTTGAGGAGTGTTGGTTGTTTTGTATTCGCACGTGGATGGCTCGAATTCCATAAGTTATTAATGCGACGAAGGAGGGATCGTATATATGTTGTTTTGCGTGGAAAAATACGATGACTGAGAGGTCATATTTGTATTGCTTTGTTGGTTATATACTTTGGAAATGTCGATGCGAACATTTAGTATGGTAATACACGGTTAGCCACTAATTGGACCACATATAGCACATTGTGAATCATAACAGTAAGTGTGGTTTGATTCCAAGGATGAAATCCTCATTTAGGCGGGAAGATTTTGATATCCTCTTATCCTAAACTTTGTGTTATTTAGTAGTTGTCTTGGTGTTGAGTTTTTTTTCCATCACCCTAATTAGCTGGAACGAGATATAAGGGGGTGTATTTTTTGTTTGATAATATATATAGATATGTTTATTTTATTTTTTTATTTTTTTTATTTTTTTCTAAACCTAAAAGAAACGTAAAAAAAAAAAGGAGAGCAAGGAGATTGATACCTTTTCTGTCTACAAAGATAAATCGTAATCAAACTCCAACCAGGTAGGTTTTCTATCTCTTAATAGTTTTTTAAATTGATCTAATATAGTTTAAAAAGATTTTTTAATTCATGGAGTATATAAGTATCGATATACTCAAACAACTTTACTAAAACCTCAAACCTACGTCTTTTTTTTGAAACTGTGATGGAATACAATATTGCGGTCATCAGTTATAGATTATGCCATCGATGGTATTATGAGTCACCGTAACTTCGTTCTCACGTTGGTTTTATGACTTGTATGCTCTGGTTTTTATGGTTAATAATAGAATCTAGACCTCAATGGGACCTACAACAAGGTCTGATCTTTATAGGAATATATGAGGATCCAACCAAAGTTATTATTATTGTACTAGTTTTGTTTTTATACTCATATGGTGTAATTAACGTTTCTTATACTTTGAAATATACTGTACATATCACTATGCCTAACTTTGTTTTCACCTGCTTATTAGGGAAAAATTAGCCCCTTAGCGGATCTAAGTGGAGGTATTTTCTTACGAATTATTTGTACAATCAAAATATCTCTAGGACTAATCATCCTCAATATGTCTTAAGTGAAGGACCGTCATAAATCACTGTATTGATCAACTTATGATCTAATACCCTATTAATTTGGAGTTGGCTAAAATTAATGCTAAACTATTGGGTTGATGTATAGTATATATGATATATCCCTCAGGAAAAAAAATACTTTTTCTATTTGCATAATTATTAAGACAAGATGAAAGAGAGTAGTTTTTTTAATTTATTTTCAAATTTATCCTCAGTAAAAAGTTTAATACCACATATATATATATATATATATCTTCTTATTAAACAAGGAAATTTTATAAAAAGGGTATTTTTAGAAGTTTGTCCTATTGAAAATGAAAGTAACTCTTTTGTTGGAACAAAAATTTAAAGAGAAAGTAACTCTTTTCCTGAAACGGAGGGAGTATATAATATTATATATAGTCTATTAATTAGTGTGAATGCATAAATGTTAGCATCAATCAGGTATACTAGAGTTTGAAGTATTAGTTGAGAGTTTGAAGTATTAATTGATTATATTGCTTTCGATCGGTATGTACTTGAATTTGTATTATGAAGGTCGTTATAGTCTGACTGTGAATGGCATTGTAGAATTGTTATTGTTAGGATTTTGTTTCTAACGTTTATAGAGCCATATAGATTATTTGTGTGTGGTTGTGTTAACGTATTTAACTCTATTTCTAGTTGGGGTCTGACCCAACTTACTACTGTTTCAGGAAACCATGCCTGTGGAGAAGCTTGCCTTTTAGGCAATATTTTCGTTTGGAATAGTTTTATTCTTCGTTTTTCTAAGGTGGTGAGCAAGACTATTTTTTGTTTTATTTTTCAGACCACCTTACTTGTCGAGGATTATTATTTTTCTGTTTTAAAGATTTATAATAAAATTATAACTTTTCTATGAAAATGCAATTTAGTTATTTTTGGATTAATGTGAATGTGCACTATACGATATCCCGATCTCCATTGATTGGCTTGGCGACTTGAGTGTGTAAAGTGATCCATGAGTATACCACACTTTGGGTTTTATGGCGGCCGAACGAGAATTCAAAGTAAGGCGTTACAAAAATGATTCACATCCAGTATACAAAAGACTTGATAATGGGATCACTGTTGAGAAAAATGGACTTTTCTTAGACAATTGTTGGGTGGTGCCATATAATCCTTGGCTCTTGAAAAGTATAATTGTCATATCAATGTTAAAATACACTCCTGTATCAAATCTATGAAGTATTTATACAAGTATATGTATAAAGGATCTGACATGATCTATTTTCATATTCAAAGACCATCCGACAAGAATGATGTATCACAATTTCTAAATGCACGATGGATTTGCTCACGAGAAGCATTATGAAGGATTTTTAAGTTTCCGATTCATAATATTCATCCAAATGTCATAGCTCTTCATATCTACCTTCTTAATATGCAGCAATTGACATGTTATGTTGATCAACTGCTTGACGATGTTCGTGATGATGTTCATAATTCAAAGATATTTTTAACTGAGTTTATCCAAAAGAATTTAAAAGATCATGAAGCAAGAGATTTGTTGTATCGAGAATTCCCGAAGAAATATCAGTGGGTGAGAATATCAACCCAACAAGCTATTGAAATTTTTTTACGATGTACCACCAAGTGAAACATAACGGTATTCTTTGCGTATACTACTTAATCATGTCATAGGAACAATCCAATTTAAGGATCTACTTACAGAGGATGGGATACCTTGCTCCACTTTCAAGGAATCGGCTGAAAAGAGAGGAATGTTAGAAAATGATGGTTAAGCAAGAAATGCTTATTAGAAGCAACAAATACACATACGGCATCATCACTTCGGAGATTGTTTGCTACACTTTTAATGTATTGTAAGCTTATTAATATTCAGCAGTTGTGGATTGAGTTCAACCCATATATGATGGAAGATTACTCATTAACAAGTACTTCAAATGTGAATTCAAACATGAATTATTTATTACGTGATCTAGACAACTTACTCCAGCAGAACGATAAGAGTAATGATGATTTTGATTTACCTAACCCAATATATTTGATTGTTTTATAAGTGGATATGGAGAACGAATGATTGAAGATGAGAGATCTGTAATTGATACAGATGAGGATTTAAGATGTATAAGCTTATTGAATTCAGGTCAGTAGAATTCTTTTGGTTTGATATTGAAGTTGTCAATTTGAAAAAAGGAGTCAGTTTTCTTCATTGATGGTCCAAGTGGTACAGGTATGACAGTTTTATATAAAGCAATACTAGCACATCTTA
Source organism: Papaver californicum (assembly GCA_023531435.1). Lineage (NCBI taxonomy): Eukaryota > Viridiplantae > Streptophyta > Magnoliopsida > Ranunculales > Papaveraceae > Papaver > Papaver californicum. Next base: position 92,554 of record JAJJMC010011034.1, on the reverse strand, counting down.
AAAAGAAGTGCATATTGCATTAGCAACGACATCGTCTGGAATTGCGGATAATATTTTACTAGGGGGAGAACTGCTCATTCTAGTTTAAAATACCTATCAAAATTAATCCTATCAACATGCAAAATTAGTAAACAAGATGAGTTAGCCGAACTCTTATTAAAAAGCAGTGTTATAATTTGGGACGAGGCGATAATGGTACGTCGACATGCTTTTAAAGCATTTGATAGAACCTTGAGAGATTTAACAGAAAAGGATGTTCCTTTTGGAAGTAAAATCATTATTGTTTGAGGGGATTTAAAACAAGTGCTACCAGTGGTTCAACGGAGTACAAAGTCACAAATTATAGATGCGTGTATTGTGAGGTCTGTAATTTTGGACAGTGTAAATGATATCCATCTTGCTGAAAATATGAGATAAAAAACCGATCTTAACTTCACGAGTATTTTGAAAGATATCGGATATGGGGTAGAGACTACGTATCGAAATGATATGGTAAGAATTCTAGATGATATGGTTATACCTTGGGTATGTGAAAATTCTACAACATGATTGTTTAACACTATTTATCAAAATATTTGTGAGAATGCACCAACCAAAAAGTCTTCCGATGTTATAAACCAAAATGCAATTAACACATTTCCAGGTGAATTTAAACTTCATTAATATTTTACCATTCTTTATATAAACTTTTGATTAATTTTACAAAAAAACTTTAAATTCAATTTTATCTTTTATCCGTTAAACTAATTGAACTATATACCATTGTCATGTGACGAAAAAGTTTATTACTCTTTCGACAACAATGAGGATGATGTGAGAAATTTGAAATTTGTACCAACAAGAATTTTGTAGTGAGATTTCTCTAAGAGGATAACCACCACATAAGCTAATTTTGAATCATGGAGCCACCAATACTTATTCTTAGGAATATTGATTTAGCAACTGGACTTTACAATGAAACAAGATTATTATGTCAAGATTTTCATAATACTTAATCGATGCAGAAATTGTTACTGGTATTTCAGCAGATACACGAGTTTTTCTTCCAATAGCCGCTTTAAAGCCTTCAGAAAATGTAAATTTGCCATCCAAACACATCAGAAAATAGTTCCATGTACGTTTTTGTTTTGTTATGACCATAAATAAAGCATAGGGATAAACTTTACCATTGCAAAAATTTATTTAGCAGATCAAATTTTTAATCATGGACAACTTTACGTGGCTTTATCAAGATGAGTTTTAATGGGCTCGACAAAAATTGCTATACGTGAAGGGAAATTGCATGGTAAAGACGGTACTTATGCGAAGAATATTGTCTACAAAAAAGTGTTACTCAATTAACGCATTAGTCAGTTGTATATTTATATGGCTGTAAGTAATGGATTGTTGTTATACAATAGTATTACTATGTAACTATTAGCTTTGGTTAACTTAGTAGTTGAAATTATGCACTCATTAGGTGTATATGACTATTTGTACCATCTCAAAAATATGTTAGCTTCTGCATAACTGTCTTCTTCAAAGACATCATGATCGAAACAAAACCTACTGCAATTACTTTGACTCTACTCTTGGACTCTTTGCTCTTTACCAGCAACACATTTGATATGGATTTAGAAATATTAAAAAAAAGTACTACTATATCAAAAGCTGGACAATTCTTTTAAACATCGAACGAACAATTTTACTTATGTTTGACTAATATATAGAATATAAGCAAGAGCTGAGTCTTGACTGGAACTACTACTTACAAAAAAAAATGTGAGTGATTGAAACATGGCAATACAGCTGAATTACTAAACTATTACAATTTTACATAAATTACTGACAAATGAGACGTCGAATATTATCCGTATAAACTAAAAAACTTCGAATTGAATTCAAAGTGCACCTAACAAAATACAATTGAAGTTCAACGTAAATCAATTGTACAACTCAAATAAAACATTCAAGTTATGATTGATTAACACAATTCGAGCTGCTTATATCAGATGTGTATAATGTTTAACTCAAATAATACGTACAACGTCTGTGCCTTTTACTAGTATAGTTGGTTGGAGATGAATATTATTGATGATATTTGAAAGGGCAATCAGAAGCAGAAATGTGTTTCTTTTAATAAGTAAAAATATTTCTCCAAAAAGTAAAAAAAAAAAATTAATAATTTATTTTTTTATTTTTTTACATTTAAAATTATTTCAAAGTTATATATTTTTTTTAAATATAAAATTATATTTTCTTATAATAACTTTTGGATTCAACCACATTCATATGACTAAACTTAAAACAATATAAGATATGATAAATAATTCTACCATCGTTTAAGCAAAAGTGTTACTATCATTTTTTCATTTTAGCCTAAAAATAGACCAAAATAAAAAAATGATAGTAACACTTTTGTTGAAACGGAATGAGTAATATAGAGAAGAAAAAAATAAAAAAAAAACTTACCGCTGCGCATAATAAAAAAAAAATATATATAAGGTATGATAATAAATTAATAATATAAAAGGAAAAAGGGAAAACATATCTAGAACAGTCGAAATGGGATCATATCAATCAAAGATTATATTCTCATGTGGGACTCGCATCCTATTATCCATATATGATTGCTAAAGCACCTTCTGTAGACCAACAGTACTACTAAACAAGATGATGGTTAAAACACCGACCATGGTGAACATACAATGTGGTCTGTCTCTAAGTGGGTGTTTCTCTTTCAAAATGAATGGGCTACCAACCAAAAAAGAAGATAAATTAATATGTGATGTGGTTGTGAGGCTAGGAGTGTACGGAAACTAGTCTCGAGAAAATGTTAAAAGACATGGCTTATATCCAAACACTTTACCGCGTTTAGAATCTCATATTTATATATATGTCGGCAAAACTTTTGACAATAGCGTCTACAGATGCATTCTACATGAATGGTTGCTTTCTGAATGATGTGGGGGCAGCCGGAGACAAAAAAGCAAAGACCTAGCTAGAGCTATATCCTGGTCCTGTATTCAAATTTTGGATATAATCTTTAGGACCAGTGTGACATGTGGTTCACTCATTTTCACGGGTCCCATTGCATAAATGAGGGGCGAATCCATTATGCTTGTCCCAATTTGTTCAAGTCTACTCGAAAACAACTTTGTCTTTTCATCCTTTTGCTTGGTATGTTTTCTCTCCGCCAAATGCTATTGTTTGCCGAATTCTGGTTGTTTTTATTGCGACTTTAAAGGTCTTTGCCTTCTTTGGGGATTTATATACATCTTCTTGACTGATTCTTGTCCATCAAACAAAAAGAAGAAATCAGAACATACGGAAAAAATTGTGCATGGATGGGCAAAAGTAACATTCAATTTGACATGCAAAATACTATCGAATTCCTCCACCTTGTGCAAATTTGCCTCTGTTTACGAGTAATAAAACACTTTCGCGTCTAAAAATGATAACAACCCACCTTTACCCATTGACGCGTGCCGGCAAACATCATGATTTGCTTACTACTTAAAACCAAAACTCGACCCTCACACAAAAAATAATTACATGAATATATGATCTAACAAGTCAGCATTCCCGTGGGCAGTAATTGAGATCGATCCTAATTGTACATACATTATGATACTATAAACATACAAAGTATATTAGGCCTACAAACTCAACTCCCCAAAACCCAGTATCAAGAGTTTCTTATGCTCAGCCTCAGCCACAGCCAACTTCGAAACTGAACTTCGAAAAATTGCAGTTTCGTATCTGCCTGCCTCTACATAAACATTACTTTCTTCCTTACTTCCCAAGGAATTGAGCTAAGAAATTGCACCACTATTACTTTCTTTTGTATCGGTTAGATTTTCAGTTTGCATATTTAACAAGACGTAGATTTCTTTGAAATTTACATAATAAAAATATTCATAATCAGATCAACCATCAAAGTTTGTACTACTAAAAATAACCAAAAGTTCACTCAAAAAGAAAAAAAAGGAAAAACTGTATTATCAGTGATATTCGACAAATTACCCTGTCCACCAGACAATGTCTTACTTACGTTATTATTTTTGCCTGAATCTTAGATTTCCAGGACAGAAAAGAGTTACTAAATTAGCCAGCTGAAATGAAAAAGACCAGATGAAGACATACAGTGATGTAAGAAGAAAAACTTCGGCACTTCCTTTTTTTCTTTTTCTTTTTTTTTAATAAATTCTGATTCCCTTGTCCAACCCCATGAATGAATCCCTAAATCTTTCAACTCCCTTGTACAGAAAATTATTACCCCACGAACCCAGAAAGCAAAGCTTCACTCTTTCCTCATATAAATTTGCAACAGGAGAGAGAAAGTGCTTCTGTTTTGGATACTATCACCGATCCCTTGAACCATTTGTTCACCGAAAGCATCTTCCAACCAGTTTCAGATCCATGATCAATACCTTCCAACTCTTGAGTTGAATAACTTCCTCTGATAGTATCCAGATAAGGAGAAATTTAAGGTTTTGGTGAAAGGTAGACCAGACAGAAGATTTTTATGGATGCTTCTGGTTACTCCAGTTTTAGGGTGAGACTGATGGATCAGAGGCTTCAGCCAGACCTTCAAGCATCATTATGACCTCAGATGTGTCATCCAAATAATACTTGGCCTTACTTGGCTTCTGTCCTACTGTACACGCATAGACTGCTGTATTGGAGGAGATTATACCCCTTGACATAGAATTGCCAATGATTTCGAACATATCCTCATCCGACCTGTCATCCCCAATGCACAATACAAAATCAGCCCTGCGTTGATTCTCAGCCATTTTCGTGAAGATCTTTTCTGCAACTAGTCCTTTGCTGACACCCTGAGAAGAAACAGCACCAGGAAACATATTCAGAGATTATTAATAACTGAAATGAGCAGCAATTCATCCAAAACATATTACAAAGGGAAAGAATGACAATTTTTTGTTCTTGATTATCACTCTGTACGGTGATTATTTTTTTAGTTTAATATTCACTAATTCAAATTCAAACCCCCATATAGCCCTAGCTATATCAAAAAACTTGCCTCACTAGGCACAAATAGTGACATGTCACGAGTAAAAGAAATCTAGTTCTGGAGACTCACAAAAATGGAAGTTACGGTGAAAATTAAAGACAAGATTTAAATGACAAAAATCCTAAATGGAAGGGGTTCAGAGTTGCAAACAACAAACTAAACAGCAATGTAAATAAAATAAAATACATCTGCCAGCAACTACGAAGTTACGGTTACCATTTCCCGACACTTGCTCAAAGAAATAAAACCTTTGAATTGAGCAACCGAAAATTTTCGTACGGGAAGTGAATGAAATATCAGAGACAAACCTGAGGCTTCACTTCTACTATAAATTGACCACGCTTCACAGCTACAGGTTCATTAGCTAGTACACTCTCCAAATGGTCTAACATCTCCTTCGCTTGGCTGGATCCAAAGCCTGGGTCTGCATCACGATGGTGCCACACCAAGGCACTTTCCTTGGTCTCGATAGATGAGCCATCAGTAGTTTCAGTATATAATTTCATAACAGGCTCAGCCATCTGAATCCACCCAAAATCCGTACTTTGTCCACAAGTTTCCCACTCTTCATCTGCTGACCACCTGAATATCATTCAATTATGTAACTTGTCAATAAAGTTGTCAATAAAATTATCCTCACAGAATAGGAAAAACTAAACATGATTAGAAAAATAAACAGAATGTACCTGACAAAGTAACCATGTTCTGCTGCAATTCCAAGCTTCTCACATGGGGAAAACCATTTGCCTAGGCTATCTTTCCCTCTCCCACTGACAATAAAAACGCAGTTTTTCTCGTCACCACAGAGTGTGCTAAGTAATGACATGACTTCTTCGCTTGGACTTTTGTTAATGGAGGTTTGGGGCATCACAGTGCCATCATAGTCTAACAATATAGCCCTACTTTTGGCTCGAGCATAAGATGATACAATTGTGTCTATAGAAAGTTTTCTGAAATTAGGATCAAGAGCTACGACTCTGAAACCGAAGCTCAAACCAATCCCCCAACATCTTCTCTTAAAATGATCTCTGCAAGTTCTTTCCAAATCCTGCAAGAAGCTCCGAGACCAGTAACCAACATCATGAGTGCTAACATACCTGTAATGCTTTTCATGTCGCATCTGCTTCTCTGGCTCAGCCAATGAAATTGCTTCATTCATAGCCTCACCAGTCGTTTCAATGTTCCATGGGTTGACACGGATTGCACCACTAAGTGAAGGAGAACACCCAATGAACTCAGACACCACTAACATACTCTTTTTTGGCCCGCTGGAATTTGAATCAGATTCCGGTTTTGATATTCCTTGTCTGCACACAATGTACTCATATGGGATAAGGTTCATCCCATCCCTAACAGCAGTGACAACAACACATTCAGCAATAGTGTAATAAGCAATTCGTTCACTGATGTTAACTGGTTTGTCAATGAGAACAATCGGTTCATAACCAGTCCTCCCATATTCTTCATTGATCCTCTTGGTAGTTGACTTTATTTCCGCTTGTATTATCTCAAGATCTCTCCCTTTGCCCCTCGCAGGATTGCAAATCTGAATCAGTACAGCCCTTCCTTGCCATGTATGGTGCTGCTTTAGCATCTGTTCCATCGCCAGCAACTTCAAATTAATCCCTTTGAATATATCCATATCATCAACTCCAAGCAATACAGTCTTCCCCTCAAATTGCTGTTTAAGTTCGGATACCCTCCACTCTTTATCCACCAAACTCAGTACATTCTCAGTTTGACGCATGTGAACCCCAACAGGCATGATCTTAATTCCCACCATCCTTCCATAGTATTCTAACCCGATATAACCCCGCTTTGACTGATACTCCAAGCCCAACATCCTACTACAACAAGAAAGAAAATGCCTAGCATAATCAAAAGTATGGAAACCAATCAAGTCCGAATTCAAAAGCGCCTTTAGAATCTCTTCTCTAACAGGAAGCGTTCTATAGATCTCAGATGATGGAAACGGACTGTGCAAGAAGAAACCCATTCTCAGTCGATTGAAACGCCTTCGCAAGAATGTAGGTAACACCATAAGATGATAATCATGGATCCAAACAAAATCATCTTCTGGGTTTATGACTTCAATGACTTTCTGCGAGAACAACTTATTAGCAGATACATAAGCTTCCCATAAAGATCTATCAAACCTACCACCATGATCAGCAGATAGCGGTAACATATAATGGAAAAGTGGCCAGAGATGCAATTTACAGAATCCATGATAGAATTTAGCTAATATATCTGGTGGTAAAAAAGCAGGTACACATTTAAATCTCTCCAATAGAATCTGTGATACATCATCTTGTTCATTTACATCAACATCAACTTTCAACGATCCAACATAAAGAACTTCCATTTCATCAGGTAAACCATCTTTAAGTTGCAGTAGTAAAGAATCTTCATCCCAACTAAAACTCCAACCTTTATTATCCGGCCTCCTTTTAGCTTTGACAGGCAGTTGATTAGCAACAATAATCATCCGATCTTGAATAACAGATGATGGTACATCAGATGTAACACTATTAGCTTGATCATCATCAAGCTCAGATATTATACCTGGTACAGTCATCACTCTAGGAAGTCTCTTCCTTTCCCGACCCATAGCCGGGAAATTACCCGACGCCAGATCTAACAGATTTGTATACGATCTCGACAACATTTTTACTCTAAAACAGATCCAAACCCTTCACCAGAAGAAAAAAAACCCTTTATTTTCTTGTTATGAGAGTATCAAATCTTTCAAACCCTATATCAGAGTTCCATAACCATAATCAAAACATAAAAATCCCAAATTCAATGAAAATCTTGATAAAAAAATCAACAATTTTATACAAGTAAGTAAACAATTGAAGGAAAAAGAAATCTCTTTGATGGAGCTAACCTTTCTTGATTGATAGTTGTCTCTTTGAATTTAGATCTCGATTCAGATTAAAAATCCCCAATTTTTTCTAGGGTTTTTATTTTTATTTTTCCGGCTTTGAAGAACGATAACATTAGGGTTTGTTTGTTTCTTTGTTTGGCTTCTCGTCCCTCATTAAAATAATAATCCCTCTCTTTTCTTTTTTTTTTTTTTTTTCTCCTTACAGCCAACACCACGATTTGAATATCCAGGGGAACAAAAATATCAAAAATAAAAATAAAAAGATATTTTTAATCATATTAATTTTAATTTATTTTCGTACCTTTTTTTTTTTCGGAAAGAAAAAAGCAGAATTAGGATAAGGTCGACGAAGGAGCCGCCTATAATTTTACAACCCTAACATGACAGCTGTGCATCACGCGCTTATCCATCTACTCGATTAAAAAGTTTTCGACACGTGTCGAAATATAAACTTCCACACGTGGGATTGATACTTTAGATATAGATCGGACGGTTCCAAGATATGTACTATCTGGACTTGTGAGTCCTGGTGGGTTTCTGGTTTTGAGGTATCACGTGCGAGATAGTCCTGGTTTGTCTAATTGATCGTTTGCCACGTGGAATGATTTATTATGTTTTTGGATAAGGTGCGCGTGGTTCAGGATTAGGTGGATGTACTCGTTTTCTCGATTATGTCATTGATGACGTGTCATGTTCAGCTCTTTTATTTTGGTTTCTAGTTGTAGTAATGTGTTTTTGTCAGCTCAAATATTCCGTCGTCCCAATCATAACTACTCATCTTTCTATTTTGATAAAGTTTGTGACACATTCGCTTCACCTCATTAGTCATTATCCCTAGGCTAGCTACTGCTTTCACTCACCACATAATCTTCTATCCCACTAAAACTTGTTTCATGAATTGAAGGCTTCCTTTGTTACTTGTGTCAAGCCATCTCACATTTGTGCTGAAAATGTGCAACTTAGCGAGAAATTAACTAAATAAAACAATCATTATTCTGGTGGTAGGTAGTAGGTAGAGTAGTACTAGTTACTCCCGGCGGGAAATCATATATTTGCACTATATATGCACAATTAAAATGGTCTACCAGGATCACGTCACGAGACTGTCATTTGACTAAGTTTGGTGGATGAACTCGTTTTACAATAGATTTTTGTATGATACTCTGCATTCAGTTCACAGCAAATTTGCGTGAAATAAAAGAATTCAACTTAAATATTTTGGGAGGTAAGTAAGATGTTTTTAAGCATGTCATTTAACAGAATTTAGGAGATGTAGTTTGGAGCATCATATGGAAGCTACTGATGGGCGTACTGTGAGCGTGGGCTGACTGTTAATCCAAGATCTGATTTATTTTTCTGAAGCACAATCCAATATCTGATGGAATATAATTGGTCTTAGCTGGTCCAATTTTTTTTTTTTTTGTGGATAAAAATACGCACGTTGTCCTTTATTATTACTTAATAACTTCAAGTGGAGCAAACTATCATTTTCAAATAAAGTAGGGATAAGTTTGTCCTATAGAAATTAATCCATTTTAGGTGGTTTCAAATAAGTTTATCCACAGGGAGTCAAGTTTGGTCTCATTTGTTTAAGATCGTTAAAATAGCTAAAACACCTTCTTTCTTTTTTTTTCTTAAAACAAAGAAAAAAAATAAAATATATAAATATTTCTTGATTATAAATCAAAAATTATTAATTTATATACTCAGAAAAAATTTCAACGATATCTATATAACAAATACCCATTTTACTATTTTTTGAAGTTTTAATCTTCACGGTATCGTTGAATGTTGATTCATACTCAAGAATGAACACTATTATATGATTCATTTTGTAGACTGAACTCTTAATGATAGATCATTTTAATGGTATATATGATGGTAGTTCATTCTAGTAGTTCATTCCAACAGTTTATTTTCTAGTTAGAACTCGTAATAGTAGTTCATTCTAGCGGTTTATTTTGTAGAACGAATTCGTAATACTAGTTCCTTTTTAGATAGAACTTGTAGCGACAGTTCATTTTGTGGAGCGTACTCGTAATGGTGTTCATTCCTGGATACGAACTCTTTAATGGTGTTCTTTCTTCGATATGAATTCTCTAATGATGTTCATTTTTGAATATGAATTCTCTGTTGGTGTTCATTCTAGCATGTAATGGTAGTTCATTACCCTTTTCTATCATATGGAAACTTTGAAAAGAAAGAAACTCAAGAGCTCATGGGGGACGAACTAAGGTTGTATAGTTTATGATTTTGGCTATGAAACATGATTTATGTCTTTGGTGCTCTCAAACAGACGTGTCCAAAAAACTTTCAGTTTCACAAATTTTGTTTCAATGGGAGAATGAACTGTAATTAGATTTTGGGGGAAACTAGATGGGGTTATCTCATTCTTTCTTGTATATATCTTTTCCTTTGTATATATATATCTTTTTTTTATCAAAAAAAAAATGGTAGTTCATTACGTAAAATGAACTCGCAAAATTAGTTCATTACAATGGTAGTTCATTTTGTAAATGGAACTCGCAAAGTTAGTTCATTATAATGGTAGTTCATTCTAGCAGTTTATTTTTTCGAATGAACTTGTAATGTTAGTTTAATTCTTAGTTGATTTTTAGCTAAATGATAACATAAAAAAATTAAAGCTTCGATTGAAATTGTTACTTGTTGTATAGATCTCGTCGAAAGCTTTCTGAATATATAAAATTTGTTACATTACAACTTTATAGTTTGAAAAATATGTTACTTTTAAGTTGTTTTCTTTATATTTAAAAAGAGAAAGAAAATGGTACTTCTGACACTGTTTTAAAAAATGATGACATCATCTTGCATGGGTAACATTCACCATAGGACCAAATAATAATTTTTAGACCAGATTGATAATATATTTTTTTAAAAGGACCTTAAAGTAATTAGACCAGGTCAACGGGACCAACAACATTATATTATTAGGAGTAATTGATAATTTCTACTTTAATTAAAGCAAACGTAATTATACATTTATTGCATGTTTAGAAACTAGCTAGGAGGGTGGTTTAGACCACCACTCACATTGCAAGCAGTTAATTCTAGCACGCTTAGATAAAGTGTCAGTTGGTTGATTGTGTACACGAATGGAAAACACACAATATCACTCACTATGTACATATAAAATACGAAGACATTGTTGTATAAGAGTTAAATGTGATAATTTATCCTCTAAAAAAGGAAATATTGAATGAATTGATCGTAAATTATGAGATTTTTTTATATCCTTTCCAGGGAACAAAGATCTATTATCCGTTTTAAAGATAACATGCTAGTAATTAAGTTGATGAAACCACTAAAGACCTACAATTAGAACCTTAGATTCAGCCTGAGTTGTATTACTTTCTTATATAGCTGCAATAAATTGCCTATCGGTATTGCAAACCAACATAGCTAATCCTGCAAAGGAAGAAGATTTAAGAAAAGATGCATCAATATTTACTCTAATTGTATCCATATGAGGTGGATGCCAATGAGTAGGATGAGCGATTGAAGTGATGTTTCTGGGCAGATAACTATTGGATGAATGCAACTTGTTCTGAGATGCATAATGTCTAATGGTGTGAATAATAGTGTGAAATAGACTAAAAATTCAGCTGACATCTAGTTTTCCAAATGACTCACATTATGTGTAAGATATGATGTATTCCAGAAGGGTTTAGATTGAACTATAAAAAGGCATTAACATCATGCCAAGAAGTAATCCATTAATAAATGAAAGTATGTTGTTGTTGATGATTGAGGACTTCGGGACAAGTTGCAGAGCAGACTGCTCTCGTAAATGGTCATTGATTGAAAACGTACGCCGATGTCTCTAGTTGGTGATGATTGCAGATAATACAATTAAGGTTGGTTATAGATGGAAGATGATGATGAAGACGATGCTTGACAGGTAGAACACAACAGTGCTAAGATAAGGCCGAAGTAATGAATACAATTCCAAGAGTTACTTTACCCTAAAACGAGATATCTACCACTCGCTCAGGATAAGACGCGTAAAGGTATACCTAGATCAACGACCGAGTTTAAAGTGGGTTGACGAGCATTTAATGAAAATCAGAACGATCATATTCGCGGAAGAATCGATCGGTGGTCAGACAAAGGACAATAACTTCGGCGAAGATAACCTTTTATATTTAGCCGAAATCAGCTCCCTAGCATTGGCGTGCTCCTTAGAGAACAAAGGTAGCTAATGATGCGCGTCCAACATTCCCACTTGAGGACCAACAAGCATTGTGAGTTTTCATCCATTAATTGTAAAATTGTCTATAAAGGAAAAGTGAGAATAGTGAGAAAAGGGTTGAGATTTTGGAGAGTGGAGAGAAATGAGAGCTGAGAGTGAACTTGTTCTTGAGAGTAAAAGTATATTTGCTTGTAACAATCCTTATATAATAGTGAAACACTCGCGTGGATATAGGTTTTAACACTGAACCACATAAAATTGCTTGTGTCTTTTACTGTACTTGATTTACCTCACATAATTCTTAGTACTCAACAATTAGTTTCATAAATCATATACCTAGATCTCTTTGGGTGTAGCATACACAACAAGCATGGTCATACTTATATGGACAAACACTCGTGATAAGGCATATTTGGTCAATCATATATATCTAGTCACATGTGCTCGAACACATATGGTAAGTCAAGTATGGATGCACAATTTCGGGCGTGACCGGGGGAGTAGTATTTTGGCCTGACTAGACATGATTGATGAGTCTGATAAGACTAGTGACACTTTTAGAAAATAGGTAAACTAAATAAAATACATATTTACTTATACCTTATATCAAGTCTTCGAGAAGCTCATATGATCAGTGGGAGCTCAGATGACGTGGTGACATCAATTAGTATTGATATGCCTTTGTAAATAGGTGATGCCAAATGTTTTCATTGAGTGAATCGAGTATTATACTTCATAACGTCAACGTGAGGTGATGAATGGTTATGAAGGAATATAAAAGGCAAGATCATCAAGTTGAAGTAGTCAAGCGTGCATAATACAATTGTTTGTGTGTACAAACGAATTCTGGTTAAAATAGTAAAAGTGGGGGTAAGCTGATGAGAAATACATCTGAACCCGAAAACAAATGTATTGTGGAAGTACTTTTAGATTCAAGAAATCAAAATCACACAAGACTAGCCTAAACCAAGAAATGTTTGTTCCAATCTTGTTTCGGTCACAAAGGAAGGAGAATGGTTGGTCTTAGGGAGGAAAGTTGGGAAACTGTTCAGGTTAGAGTACCGGACTCCGTTAGGTTTGATAGATATTTATTGCTATGAAGGATTCTATATGTATGACTGAGAGAAGGATTCAACGAAAATCAAATGGTAGATTTTTTCGAATGTGGTGTTTTGTGTATCTCTCCTTGTCTATTTCGTATGTCCTGTTCGTTATGATTTTGTATAGATTGAAGAATCTATTTGTAATAGCAGTAACCATTTACCCTAACCTCGTAGTAAGTGGAGGTTGTGAAGTAGTGGTGAAGTGGAGGTGGTGTAGAATGTGTTTAAAACCGTATCCCACTTGTTGGGAAGACCGGACGGGTACACAACCACCACTCTTGTACTCTGCTAACCGTCGCACAATCCAGACACCTTCTCGTAATGGGTGTATTGCTACACCATATGTCATAGACCACCATACCAATACCCTAGTAAATATCCCCCATTTGTGGCATCTTTGATGTCTCGTGTAATTTTGGTAGAAAATACTACTTGACGTGAGGTCAAACGTGACTTGTTTGGTCAAGTAATTTATGCAATTCTTTTATGATTATTTTCCTTGGTTAAAAATTAATTTAATGATTTTTATTAAACAACTGTGATTTCTTTTGATGGTACATGCTTGGCCTAGGTTTTTGATGTTTCATGCTTTCGCTATACAAATGTTATTTTGAAAATCTAGTTGTTGCAATATTTTAGAATCAAATTAAACATAAGAATTGCATAATTATAATTATTGAATTAAATCACTTTAAAAATTAAAAAATAGTGGAATCTGAGCCTCAGTTTTCTCTCAATCTTTTTATCAATTTTATTTGAGTTTTGTTATTTTTAGACTTAGAAACTAGGTTTAAATCCAAATCTTCACAAGTCTTGAATGAACTTTTCTTACCATTATCACAAAATATATCAGTAAGTCGAACGGTGCATTTCATGTCATCAACGAGAGGTGAAGGATGGTCATGAAAGAGTGAGGAAGAAAATGTATAATTATTGAAGGGGTCAAGCAAGCATATGTAGCAGGACATATGTGTGAAGCCACATGAAATAAGGTATTTCTGGCCAGACGCTATGGTAAGCCATCCATGGTCAGCCGTATGTTAATTATATATATGATACATCATTTATAACAAGTTAAATTGTAAAGAAATATGGCTTCACCCCACGAAAATAATGTCGAAAAAAATACACCTAATCGTTCGAATCTTTATTGCGGAGTCTATAAATTATACGTCCCCTTGTTGAATCATAACGACTTACTTCTATTTTGACTTTATCTCCTGGTAGTATCCGTATAAAACTACGTCGGATCCTTCCTGAAACATAACCTAGAATCAGATCATATGTGGTCAGTTACACATTGTAAGTCATATGTGGTCATTCGAAATTAGTGTACGACACACTTGGTGAGTCAAATTTGGGAGGATATATGAGTTAAAACATATGTAGTTGTTCGTATATGCCATTACCATATTTAATATGAGTCATATATGCCTTATATATAAAATGAAACATATATATCAACACTTAAAAGTGTTGTTTGTTCCAAGCTCCCACGTTGCAACAGTTTTACAACGTTTAATTATGTGACAGTCGTTATAAGCGAACCGTAACACATACTGCAACACTTGACAACGTTGCCTGCTCTAGCATACCAAGTTACCACAGTTTTTATAGCGTTCAGGAAGTGTTATAATTTTCTTGCCGTGTAAATTCAGTTTACGATATTTCACATGTGTCGTTCACATGTTTAAAGAGGTTTGGGTCGGCTAACTTTGTCCGACCATAAATTAGCTGCCAGACCAACTTGGATATCCAAAGTTGGTCGGCCAAGAAAGATGGGAGGCCAACCAACTTGGCTGGCCAAGTTGGGAGGTCAAAACTCATTTAATATTATTTGGGTGTGTCGTATATAACTAAAATTAGGGTTTCATTATTTTTCATCCATTGTTGGAATTTTGGTGCGACCAACCACGGGAGATAATTAACCTAAGCTTGGCCAGGGTAGTGTCTATCTAATTAGAGCTTTGATTTTGTGTCTGACACAAAATTGAATAGATTTTCGTGGCTAGCAAAAAATTGAATAGATTTCCGTGGCTAGCAGAAAGTTATGGCTGACTTGATATGCGAACATAGTCATGATGTTCAATCAAATATGTTCCTGTGCAGCTTTCCATGTGCTTTCATATGGGCTCGTATGGACACTATGATAAATCAATATCATTCAGCTAGCGTCTGAGTATTAACGTAAAGCAGTTTTCAGGAATCCAACCGGGGAACATAGCACTAAAAAGACACATGTTGCTCTATACTAGTGGGAAATACATCAATGAGGCTTAGATTTATTTTGTAAAAATTATATAATATCTGGGAGTATTGCAAAAAGCACCGATGTTATACTTAAGAAATTTATACATAGACGAATACTGATTTATTTAGTAAATATAGTTGTACATATATATTGAGAGTTCAGTCGGGTGAAACATTCATACGCTATATATACAAAGAGAGGTAGCCATAGACACAAGTTATGACTTAGTATATTCCCAAAATTCTTTGTAGAATGAAAATATACTAAAGTTCAATATATCTGATACCCGGGTCAAGAACCTTTTTTTTTTTTACGATTTTTATCTTGGAAAAAAATCTACCATCAACAACATTATATACAAAAATCCATACATAGTACAGGATATATGGCAAGCCATATGTGGAAAGTCACGTATGGTCAGTCATATTTGATAAGGCGTATATGGTCAACTATATATAATAAGTCAGACATAATTTGTCGTATATATCAACTTATATATGATAAGAAACATATGATTAACAGTATTATATGAGTCATACATAGTCTGCAGTAACTTATATATATAATACAACAAATGCGATTATTCATATAAGATAAGCCATACATAGTCAGCCTATATAGTAAACTATATATAATACGTCACATATGATTAGTCATATATGCAAGCGTGGCATATGTAAAACATACACGTCCTGGTTATGTACACAATATGCATGGCCATACTTATATTTCCAAGCACTCGTGATAAGGAATATGTGGTTAGTCACATTTGTTCGAACACATGTGGTAAGACAAGTATGGATGCACAATTTTGTGCATGACCGAGGGAGTAATATTTTGGCCGGTCATAGGAGATTTTATACGGGCACACACATGGCGGGGAGTTAGCCAACCTTAGAGGAAAACTTGTTCGTGTTTGGAATAATGGGATTGGGCCCATATTACGTGAGAGGAATTTAACTAAAATTTGTCAGACGTGGAAACATCTTTGGCCGGCCATGGGAGATTTTCCCGTGTACCACATGACATGGAGTTTATCCTGCTTTGGAATAACGAGCATGGGCTTGACACAAGGATCTTACCTTGGTCATGCAAGCTAAGTGGGCAAGATTGGCATGTGAGCACAACTGTAATGCTACATCTTTCTGTATCCATGCATGGTCTGATACCTAGGAGGACGAAGCTCGGCGAGCGAGCCTAATCCTCACAATGCTTCGGACTACTACCAAGTAAGTCTCTACTTTGTTCTAGTATTATAGTTTCATATACTTTGAATGGTGGAATGAATAGAAATACACGTGAATGAATGGAGAATTTTCGTTCCACCTCGTTGTCATAAAAATTCAGACAGGTACCATGTTTCCGTATCTGACGTAGAATCTTCATACAAATTCCTATTGAGGTGCTTGAACCTAATTTTTTATATAATAGAATAACTAACTTTTCAAAAAAAAAAATCATTTAATTTGGAGTTCGTTTTGTCGGTCAAACGGAGTGATCAATAAGTGTCCACGAGAATTCCAGATAAAATTTTGATAATTTTCAGCATGCACCTGTTCTAGTATCCCGTCCATATCTCCTAGAACGATTCTCCGAATGAGATTCCCTTTTATTATGTTATAGTATACATCCAAGAAATTCTTTTGGTATATAACTCATCCCTTAATTCTTTAACCGTTGTCCGCAGTTCTGAATCCGTACAACATAGTATAAATGTTCCTGACGCGATTGTCGTGAAGATACTTTGCCATGCCTTTGACCATGTACTCCCATCACGAATGCTTCATAGTGAATTTTTATGTCATTAATTTACTTGTACTATGAATTTTATAACCTTTTCTTGAATTCTTATGTCTGGAGCATTTTAAATTATTGAAGTGATGTTTTAGGTTGACAACGGGAAAAAACAAGGAAATAGCGATGAGACAAGGGCTTCTATGGATCAAACCGCTAGTGACGCTATTCTTTTAATCCATGGGTGAAACACACATACATCCATATATATATATATATATATATATATATATATATATATAATAATAAGTCATAGGTGTGAGTACATATTATTATCAGTATATTCTTAATATCCTTGCGAAATGAAAACATATATACATGGATTTTATATTTCTAATAGAGAGCCATAAATAATTTATAATTTTATATTTCTGATACAGGACCATAAAATATAATTGTAAAATTTTAAGATCCTTAAGATCTTTAGAACCCACACTCCTCGTGATAATAGTCTCCAATGGGTCATCATTCCCCAAATCAAACATGTGTTGATCTAAAGAATCAATAACATCAATAGAAAAATAAGAATTGACATCACTAGGATATCGCCTCATAAATGTTAAAGCGTATTATTTCTCCATCAAATTCCATTGTCAACATTCCACTAAAGACGTCAATTTTGGCTCTCGTCGTTCGCATGAATGGACGTCCCAGTAGCAAAGGTAGAGACAAATCAGTTAATCCATCTGCCATCTCCAGTACACATAAATCTGCTAGAAAGACTAGCTGATTGACCTGCACAAGCACATCTTCAATTACACCTCTTGGGTATACGTTAGAACGATCAACTAATCCAGTTTCTTTCAGAGGTCCTAAATTAAGAGATTCGTATATAGATGCAGGCATAACATTTATTATTAAACTTTGTTTTACCAATAACAATAGGAATGTCAAAACTACCGGGCTATTTACATTTGAGTGGGAGTTTCTTTTGCAAGATAACCGAAGCATTCTCTCCCACTCTTGTTACCTCATTACCGGTCAATCTTTGTTTATTTGTGCATAAGTCCTTTAGAATTCTTGCATAGTTGGGGACTTGTTTAATCACATCTATAAGTGGAATATTCACATGAATCTTCTTGAAAATATCTAAAATCTCCTTATCTTGTTCCGCCTTTTTAGAGTTAGCAAACCTGCGAGGAAAAGGTAAATGAGGAACATAAGTTGAAACATGAGGTTTATAATTTCCTTTAGGTACCTCATCGGTTTGGAAAGAGTTAGTAATCTTTTTCTCCAAAACCGGCCTCTTGGGGTCTTTGTTTTTCTCAGCATCTTCTAGTTGCACAGTTCGTGTACTACTTCTCAATGTCAAAGCGTTGACAGAATCTCTCGGATTAAGAGGTTGAGAAGGGAATTTTCCATTATTTTGTGCCTTCGGTTGATTAATCTCAGTTGCCATAGTGCCCATTTGTGTTTGTAGTTCTTTGATTGCATTATCAGTTGTGTGCTGATTTTTCTGCATCATTGAAGTCATATTCTTCATCATGACAAGCATCTCTGATGATTCTGAGTTCTGAACTAGTTGTGGTTGTTGTACTTGTTGTTGAAAATACTAGGACGATTGAAAACCGGTCCTGAAACTGTAGTTTGCTTGTTTGCATAGATAAAGTTGAGATGATCTCTCCACCCTGGATTGTATGTGTTAGAATAAGGATCGTATCGTTGCCTCTGCTGATTTGGGAAAATATCATTGAGATCATTTCCTTCTTCATAACCTCGGGTAGATGCTGGCACCACCACAGCTGCAATTTGTTGCATCATTGCTGCCATGTTGCCCATTTGCTGACGAAGTTCAGAAACTTCGTTCACTTCATTGACTCTTCTGATGAGTGGTTCTGACCCACGAATTGAAAATTATTGAGAATTTGATGCCATGTTCTCAATTAATTCTCTAGACTCGGCTACTGTTTTGTTCACTAGTGTACCACCACCTGCAGCGTCGAGAAGATTCATGTCACTTGCTTGAAGTCCCTCGTAGAAGTACTAGATGATCAACAAATCATTGAATTGACGATCTGGATAGCTAGCCACCAATCTCTTATAACGTTTCTATCATTCATACAATGTCTCTCCTGCCATCTGCTTAATGCCATAAATTTCTTTACGAATCTGAGTTGTCTTTGATACAGGAAAGTATCTCTCTAAGAAGAGTTGTGTTTAACCATTCCAAGTTATGACACTGCCAGAAGGTAAATAGTATAACCATTCCTTAGCAGTGTCCAACAAGGAAAATGGAAAAGATCGTAACATAACTCAATCTGCATCTGTATCCTTTGTTAGCATGGCCATGACTATGTTATGAAAATCTATTAGATGCTTGTTTGGATCTCCATTAGTCATTCCATGAAATTTTGGTAGCTCATGGATCAACCCTGACTTGATCTCAAATGTAGATGTTGTTTGAATACACCACTGCTGCATATCCAGCTTGTGGGAAGCTAAGTCCTTGAGTGTATGGTTTACGTCAACCATTGCTTCCTCTTATTTGTCTTCCGTTTCTTTCAATACAGTTCCTCTTCGAGTCTCATTTTCAATCTATTGGTACCCGATAAGTTTTGGTTTCGGTTTAGGATCCAAAAGATAAGTACCTGAAAAACAATCCTCGAAACGAAATTAAAAACTAAAAATAAGAAACCAAAAACAAAATAACAATCCTTTATGCCTCCCCGGCAGCGACGCAAAAATTTGGTCGGTTGTCAGCCAAGCAGAGTTTATTCAAGTTCTTACTTCACAAATTTAGATTAGAGTATAGTAATAAGAACAAGTTCATTCCTCAAGGAGATATGGTTGTTAACTATTTTTGATTACTTAAGTAAATAGGGGGAGTTTTTGTGTTGTTGCAAATAAATTTAAACTAAAATAATAGCAGAAAATAATTTAAGATTGTAAACAATATAATGAGAATAGTGGTTAGAGGTTTCATCTTCCGTCAAACATGTTATCAACCAAATCAAAATCAATATTCAATCTTTCTTAATATCAAAAGCCCTAAAACAACCCATTGCGGGTTTACTCTGGTGAAATTCCTATTATCATCAAAGGCGGAAGAGCCACAGTTTGAATTCTTCTCACTAGATAACCTGGCGCAAGAGCCACTCAAGTTTAACCTGTTGAAATCATTTATCTCTATGAATTAGGCTTATCTAAGCAATTTTGCACAAGAGCCGCTCAAATTTAACTTAGGTTACGCTTCTACACATAACTTCATAGCAACATCCCGTCGTTGGAAATTATGCTACGCTACTTATGACTAGAGTTTTTCGATAATTCCGGATCTCAAACTTTAGTCTAGCTCTAGATATGAACACTTGCTCATTTAATTCGCAACTTAAACATACAAATAATCAATAATAATAATATTAATATTAATGGTAGAACATAAATGAAAATTAAGAGATTATGAATACTGAGAATGAATACTTTGATTAATAAACAAGTTCTAGACTTTGGACTACATATCTAACCAATGAGATTAAATTAGCTCATAATGGATTTATTAAAATCCATGGAAAATAATCAAGAAGAAATTGAAATCAAACTCTAGGTTGTAGAAAAGTCTCCAACTCCAAAGCTCTTTCTTTCCCTTCTTGTGTATAAACCTTGTGATAAAAGATATCCCAACAAAAGTGATTAAATAGGGTTCCAAAAGTAGAAGTGTCTGTGCGTCGAAACCCGGTCAAAGTAGGTCGCCAACTTGCAAAATACTAGCCAAAGTCGTCCAAAACAAACTTACACAACTAATGGGTCACGTACAGGTGAGGAAGCCTATCCCAACTTCAGCTTTTAAATTCAAATTGGCCTGTCACTTTTAGGAAACTGACATGCAGAAAACCAATTCTTCCTACGACCAGGTTTGAAGCTAGACGTAACCTAGACATAAGTGGATCTGAGTTTTTAATCTTTTCTTCTCTTAGTTTATGGTCAGGTAATTCACCGTAAGTTCTTCTGCGATTTTAAATTTCTCACTTGAGTTATCATATCTTCTTGGAATATGTTTTTTCTATTTTCTGACAGACTCAAACTTTTCATAATCATCTAAGGCTCAACATCCTCTCCTGCTACCATATATACTTATCAAACTCGCGTCTGTATCTAGCCTCATCTTCTAAACCTATCACCACCATCTCGAGTTCTTTGTTTCACATCACAGCAAACCAAAAACATCTTCTTCCATCAATCGCCGATCATCATTAGCTATCACATAATCGAGCTCACCTGAACCATTATCATATTACTCTTTTCTTTCGAACCCAACAACCATCACAAATCAAAAACCCATAGATATTCAATCACAGACTCCACCACTAGTCCACCAACCATCACTGTCATGTAAACCACTGCCAGCAATACCACTAGCATCTCAGCCATCTCAATCACTGCCATGATCAAACCGATGATCAACCAACATCCTCATCTCCAATCTCGAAATCACAGGCTCACTGTTGCTACTCGAAACCAACTTTCACTCTTCTATCTGTTTTGATGATTTCAATTCAAAACTTAACCCAAGAAGATTATCAAAAACGCACCCATGTTTTCCACCTTCGTCAACTACCACATGATCATATTAGAGCGAGAAACAACTCCAAATATACTACTGCTATTACTGCCGTCAATAATCATCACACATAACATATTTCCACCATTGTCACGTCCAACAAACTCGAGCTATAAACCACAACAACGTGATACTTCTCCCTGTAGTTGCAGGAAATCCCACAACACACCCAAAAACAATCATAAAACTCTCTCTTATATCTTTCACCTGGATCTTATGATAAAAACTCTCACAACAATAAAAAACGGTGCACACGAGAGATTTACGTGGTTCAGTGTTAAAACCTACGTCCACAGTAGGGATTTTCACTATGATATGATGATGGTTACAAGCGCAGATGATTGCTTATGAATTTACACAATAGTTCTCTCTCTCTTACACACCCAACAAAATTGATCAACCCTAATACAGTTACTCACATGCCTATTTATAGACAAAATATAAAACTAGGGTTTGGTTCACAAGACCTCGGATACAATTTGCTTCGAGTACAATTTACTACGGATGTCGAGATGATCTTACTGTTACTTACTTGGTGATGAACTCTACTTCGCTAGCATTTCACTTTGCTGATAAATTCGTCCAGTAGGCCTCGCTATATCTATCACTGACCATCTGATCTTTGTCAAATAGTAACTCGCCACTTGTCCTGACAGTTAACAGGCTGTTGATATGACCGCTCTGTTAGCGCATTAAATGCCAAGCTGTTTAATTCAAACTTATCCGTCGATTCTCTGGTAGCGCTTTCCACGCGTCTCCCCCTTAGTACTATGCGGAGATCCCTATGTTGAATAAGTATCGCTTCGGTATTCAGTAGAAATATGCTTCCCTCGTGTTTATGTGTTGAGATAAGAACACGTGGCGAGATGATTTTCTGTCCCCATATTTTGCCTCTTCTCTTGTCATCTGAACAAGGGTAGGATGAGAAGAGAGTTCGAAAAGATTTTAACCCTCGCCACGTTTTCAGAATTTTCGGGAAACCGCCGCCACGACTTCAACTGCACACTTTATGACCGACACATCCAACCAATTTCTGCTTTTCCACATCTTCATCCGGTTAACCTGGTATAAATATCTATCTGAACAGTTTTCTTCTTCATTAACTTTTATTCCCTTCATAACTTCTCTTCCCCACTCAGACCTGCAATCCGCCATTGACTTCATCTTCTTTACTTCCAACATTTTTTCTATGTCTCTGCCTTTCTGTCTGGCTTAGTTCCAAACCTTATTTCTCCAAATCTTCTTCCTTCATAAAGATGGCCGCCAATCAAGATGCTGCTTTTTCACGGATTCCAACTGTTGGGTGAGTTTTTGTCCTCTATTCTTCTAATTTTTCATCTTCTGAGTTAACCTAACTTCTTACTTTGATTTTGATTTTCAGATCTATGAGGAAAAAAACTATCGCTGAGTTCAACACCAAACTTCAGCCACGAGGTCTTAGGTTAACCATTCCCGAAGGATCTGGCTCAGGAGTTAACCTGACCCTGAAGATGATTGAGGAAGAGTCTTAGAATGCCAATAGGGTTATAATTTCGTTAGGTTAACTGTGGGATGGTCTACAATTTCCTCTCTATAATGGTGTGAATCCCTTGTTTTACGAGGTGTATTTCAACTGAGCAAAAATGTTATTCGCTTAGTCAATGAGTTTGTAGCTCGTTCGCAGGGCTACTCGACCATCCCCGACAAAAACTTCTTATTCACTTCCTTCGACTACACTCTGAGCTTCTTCCTATAAAACTACGTCCAAAATCGCTTTGACCGCCAAGCTGAAAGATGGACTATTTGCTTCAAGTTGGCAGATATTGACGATGAAAAAAACTCCTTCTTCCTGATCTTGATCCGAAGATCAACAAAACCAACCAGTTCCTTCGCCTGTCCAGCAACGAGAAATGGATGAAATATCCTCTTATTCTTGAAGTCCCCTAGGTTTGGGGTAAACACTCAAATAATGTTCCTCGCCAGGGTCCTCTAGAGGGAGCATCAAAACCTTCCTCGATACGAACCATGGACTCTTGGATGGTCCGATAAGACTCCTGAGGTATTCTTTCTTCTTTTTGCTATGTTATTTTCTTCTTTGTTTTTTTTTTTTGACATTAGTTTTTGTATATCCAGAATATTGTTGTCGCTAACGAGATAAAGCCTAAATTTCGCAAGCGTTCATCTTCGGAGCCTAGGAAGGTAAAAAACACATTCTCTCGTTGTTGTATTTCCCTTTATTTCCCCTGTTGTTTATCTGACGTTGGCAAATTTATGTTGCAAAGACGGAATCTAGCGAGGTAAAGGCTATCCCTCCAAATAAAAGTCTCGTCGTTCTGCGAAGAGTCGGGCTACTCTTGAGGTGCCCCTAATAGTGGATGAAGACTTAGATGTTTCAGCTTCGCTGAAAACCACTGAGGCTGTTGGCACTCAAGCTAAGGAAGACACCCTCCCTCAGGAGGTTGAAAAACAAGACTGTCGAAGAAAAAATCCTTGTGGAGGAACATAATGAAGATTCAACGGTGTCTTCAACAATTGGCGAAGTAGTCCCTTCGAAGCATGCATCTGAAATCCCTTTGGTAATAGAGGTATCTCATCCAAAATCCGATGTTGCGATGTTATCTGAGACTGGGGAAGGGTCTTCCCAGGGACCTGAAAAAAGAAACTAAATAACAGACTGAGATTTCTGCGCTGGAGACTCTCCAAGACAAGTGCTCTCGCGATCCTTTCGTAAGTCTGCAATGCGATGATAGTATTACTGTCTGAATCCTTTTCTTCACTTGGCTCGGAAGCGAAACGTCAAGTATCTTCCTCCTTGACTCGAGCTCAGCAATCCGGTCTACTGACATTGGTAATATCCTTTACTTCTATGGTTTATCTTTTTATTCGCCACTTCTTTACTTATTGTATATTTGTTGTGTAGGAGTATAATCTTAATCTTTCTCGCTGAAGGAAGCTTGTCAGTCATAGATGGACTGCATAAGGCTGGAAAAGGAGGTTTCACATCTGAAAAAAGATAAAGAAACGATGCAAACAAAATTGGGTTCCGAGAAGGTTGCTGCAAATTCTCAGAGGAAACGAGTCGAGGAACTTCGTTGTAAGCTTCGCTACATCTCCTTAGTTTTTAATATTTCCATTCTTTTGTTCTTCGCTAGTTGATACTTAGGTGTGTTCTGCTCAAAAGAATGCTGCCAAGTTCGTCAAAGAGTTGCCGAGCAAAGCCAACTAGAAGTTGAGATTTTACACGAACAAAATAGAGAATATAGACAACGAATTGAGTTCTTGCTGAACTAACAAGTACATAAGAAGATGTTGAGGAAACCTTAAAAGTTGTTATCTCGCAGAAAGAAAGTTATTTTTAGTTATTTTTTAGGAGGCCAATCTTAGCTTCGTATTGCCTATGCTTTCTATGGATTCTTAGACATTGTTTGTTTTTCTTTGAAGATTCAAAGAGAATAAAAGGAGAAGAGATGAAACAAATCCCCCAGGAGCTAGATCAAGTTCGGCAAGATTTGGAGAAAGCTCACCCCTACAAGGACGCCAAAGCCCAGAAGTTTAAGGATCTCTTTGAGAAGTATAAGACGCTTGACAAAGAATTTAATCAATTTGAAGCAGATCACAAAGCTCCATTCAAACAATCAAAAAAGGATTATCAGGCTTCGTCGAACAATATCTGTCAGAAATTCGTCGATAATCTGTGCGATAGGCTTAAGGCTCGCCGAGTTGTCTTGTAATTCCCTGAGATCCATTTTGATGAAGAAGAAAACATTGAGGAGGAGACCGAATCAGATGGCGAAGAAGCTGCCGGTGAAAAAGAGTTTAATCCCAAAAGAAATGCTCGCGGAAATCAGCCTCAACAAAAAGAATCTTTGGATAAAACTGTTATTGAAGGATATTCCGAAGGCAAATCTCTTTAATAGAAAAATGAAGATCTCCAAGCCTAGATCCTCTTTTATCTTTTTATACAATTTCTTCCTCTACTGTAGCTTTAGCTGATAATCATTAACTTTATATCTGTAAGATGAAAAATTATAGTTAATGAATATATATTTTTTTGCTAAATTGTCCTTGTTTAGAAATTAATCAAAATGATATGTTTCCTTGTGTTGTTTATTTCAATGCTTTAGATCAAAATTCGCATAATCTTGCGAGTCTTAATTCTCGCACATTTTTAATACAAAGCAGTGCATTCTTGATGGCCATTTACTTCTTCGGTGAGGTAAGCGAGCCTAAATACTCCCGTGAGCAATAGTCTCTCAAACCTCGTCTTATCAGGTTATTTCAGCTCCCTAGAGGAGGGTGTCATCCCTTTATATTCCCCCTGGATGCCTGTTCAAGGAAGCTTACTTCTGGTAGCTACTACCTACCTCCTCACATCCTGTTATGCAACAACCAGTTTGTTTTCGTGGACCTCTTATTCCTTCGCCGATTTGGCTTAGGGTACGAGGTCCACACCCTATGAGGGGTGTCTTGGGGACCAACCATAAACTATCAAGGACTTGGCCATATGAAAATGGTCGGTCATGCTTTAAACGTTCCGGGCACCCATGCCTCAACCGTGTACCTCGACACCTCTTGCATAGTCTATACCTCATGCCGAATGTCTTTCGCGGGGCTATGATTTGGCGAGAAGCGACGAACCACAACCCGACGATATTCATCGAAATTTAGGTCTTAAATGCCTTTTTCCTTTGGCGGATGAGGTTTTATCGGCCTCCTAATGAGGTATTAACAGCCTTCTCATAGGTCTTACTCAGTGTGCCTCTTACCTTTTTAGGTGAAAGATCCTAGAACCTCACCACATAATATGTCATAGGTCTTATAAGTTTGCCTCTTGCCTCTTGGGCATATTATAAATCTTATGTTTTGACTGCTCTTGGCTCGTAGGAAGCTTTCAGATCTCATCGTGTGGAGTTCCAGCCTATAATGCAGGTTTTATAAATTATCAATGCACTTGTTTTAAGTGTACCACCGTACCTTCTTCAAGAGTCTTTGTCATCAGCTTTACGAATAATATTTTTTGATATACTTAGGATTCCACGGGTGGTCTAGCTTCTGTCCTTCATGATCCTCCAGTTCTTCCCATGTTGGTTCTAGCTTTACTCCTGGTTCTTTTTGATATGGAGGTATTTCTCGCAAGACCATCTCGCCTGGCTCGTAGTCTCGTATCCTGACTTTCTTATTATATTCCCTCGCAAGTCTCCTGTGATAATTTTCCATGTGTTGCAAGGCACTTTCTCGATTCTCCTCCAAATTATCCAACTTGGATAATATTAGGTCTGAAGTGAGATTCTTAATCCATGCATCTCTTTTCCTTGTCGGTATCATGACTTCCTTAGGAAAGACCGCTTCTACCCCGTACGTCAAGTGAAATGGAGACATCCCTGTTGGGCTCCGTTGTGTTGTTATGTATTCCCATAACACATTATGCAATTCTTCGCACCATTCCTTATGTTTCCCATCTAACTTTTTCTTCAGATTGTCTGCAATAGTTTTGTTTGTTGCCTCATCTTGTCCATTACTTTCTGGACATATCAGGGTTGAGTTTCCTTGTTGAATCTTAAATGCATTGAACAACATTGCGATGCTTTCCCCTTCGAATTGTTTCCCATTGTCCGAGAAAATTTCTGCTAGTATGCCAAACCTGCAAATAATATGCTCAAAAAGAAAAGCAAACACATCTTTCTCCCCAATTTTTTTAGTGGCTTCTTCTCCACCCATTTGGTGAAGTAATATGTAGGTACGATCAAATAATTCCTTTGCTTTGATATTGTAACTAATGGCCCAACAATATCAACTCCCCATTTTGTAAACGGACACGGGCTAAACACCGAATGCAAACTCGTCGCTGGAGCATGAATCTTTATTTTGAATCTATGAAACGCTTCGTTTCTCTGGGTTACTTCCTTCGCATCATCATGCATATAGGGCGAGAAGTATCCTTGAGCTTTTTCCCTTTGTGCCAACGATCTTGTGCCACTATGATTTCTTGCATCTCCATAGTGTATAACTTTCAAAATTTCCATCCCTTCTTTTTTAGATAATCATCATAGCAATGGTCCATAAAAATACTGACGATACAAAATTCCTTCGTACAGATGATAGTTTACTTCTGATCTTGTAAGCCTGCAACCTATCTCGGGGCAATTTTACTTCGCTCAAGTATTCATGGATTGGGATTCGCCAATCATCCACTCCTTCATCGTCGCCCATGTTTATTGTAAATGTCTTCATACTTGCTACAACTTGTTCTTCTGGCGGATATCGTAACCATTCTACGTGCACCGAAGTAGTCTCAGGATCACTCATCATTGATGACATGAAAGCCAATACATCAGCCAATCTATTATCCTTTTGGTAGATGTCATCACTTGATATTCGGACTCTGAGATGCATAATGTTTTGCCACTTTTCGATATCTTATCATTAAGGGGTCAAATGTTTGATATCTTCCTTCTATATTCCTAACCACCAATTGTGAATCACTTGTAATCCTGATGTCATCCAGTTTCATTTCAATTACCAATCTGAGTGCTTGTATTACTGCTTCGTACTCAGTCTCATTATTAGTTGCCCAAAATTCCAGCCGAAATGATCGGAAAATCCTCGTACCTCCTAGCGAAGTAAATACTATGCCAACTCCTCTTCCTTCGTTGTTTGAGGACTTGTCATCATATATATCCCATCTACTCGGATGATCTTCTTTAAGAAAATCTTTGGTATTTGCAAGATCTTCCTCTAAATTTAGTATTTCTTCTACATCTTCATCTTCTTCCAAAGGAAAGTCAACCAAAAAGTCAGCCAAAAAGTCATCATCTTCCCCTTGATTTCTTGTTAGTTTTCATATTATTATTCTTTGATTTTGTTTGTTTATGAGTTTCTTAGGAGTTTTGAAGTGTATTTAACCAAAGAAGAAGAAAGGAGTTCATTACGACACGAAATAAACAAGGAAGTTAAGTTCTTCCAATGGAGACGGGCCAAAGACAGAATTCAACTCATTCAAATCCATGAGTTCTTAATACCATTTTGAAGATAACAAGAAGACGAATCCAATGCAAAAAGAATAAGGTCATTTGGAGTCTGTACGAGGAAGTTATGAGCAAAACATCCGAAAGAAAATAATGAAACACTCAGCATCACAATCGGGAGATAACAAGGGAAAATTACCTACCGATTATAGGAAGTTTCGGGTACGGAAAACTTCGTTTTTGAGCTCTAAAAATCGTTAGTTAACACGGAAATCGAGCCTACCGATTATGACTCGACGGGAGCCACTTCTAAGACACGTTATTGACTTCCAAATCAAGGTATCATGGTCCCATTAGGACTCTAACACCTAGATATGCTGAATACTATATAAGAAGACTTCCATAACCCTAGAAAGAGATCTCTCATACCTTTTGACACTTGAAAACACAAGGAGAACAAGAAGCTAGGGCTTGGAGTTGCGATTGAACATAACAATTTCTAGGGTTTGCTTTACTTGTTTTCTTAATTATTTTCCATGGATTTTGAGAAATCCATGATGAACTAAACTTTTATTATTGGTTAGAGATATAGTCCTAAGTTGGAAAACATGTTTATTAATTGAAGTATTCATTCTCATATGTTCATAATCTCTTCAATATCGCTTATGTTCTACCGTTTATAACACCTTGTATGATGGATTGCTTGTTTGTTTAAGTCATGAATTAGATGAGCATGCATTGACATATATAGCTAAACTAGGGTTTGAGATCCGGAATTGTCGAAAGATCCTTGTTACAAGTAGCATAACATAGTTGTTAATGACGGGATGTTACCATGCAATTATGTGTAGAAGTGTGACCTAGGTTAAATCTGTGTGGCTCTTGCACCGGATTGCTTAGAATAACCTCAACTCACAAAGACCATTGCTTTCATTGGGTTAAACTTGAGTGGCTCTTGCGCCAAGTTATTCGTTGAAAAGGATTCAAAGAGTGGCTCTTGCGCCTTTGATGATAATAAGAGTTTTGCCGGAGTAAGCCTGCGATAGGATGCTTTAGGGTTATTGATATGAGAGTGCATGAATGTTGAGTATGATTTAGTTGATAACATGTTGGAAGATGGAAGATGAATTCTCTAACCAGTGTTCTTTATCTCTGATATTCGTTTTAATCTATTTGTTTTAGTATAATTTAGTTATAATCACAACTAAAACCCCCCTGTTTACATAAGTAATCGAAAGTAATTAACATCACATGCCTCTCTGTGGGAACGAACTTGTTCTTATTACTATACTCTAATCTATATTAGTGAAGTAAGAACTTGAATTAATTTTGCTTGGTTGACAACTGACCAAATTTTGGCGCCGCTGCCGTGGAGGCATATCGGATTATTTTTTTTTTATTATTTTTTTTCTGATTTTATTTTTATTTTCTAACCTAGTTTTGAGAATCTTGTTTCAGGTACTTGTATTCCATGTACGGTGCACAAGATCAAGCTTATAATGGTAATCAATTTGGTTTTCAATCTCAACCCTATGACAATTTCCAATCATACGGGGAGTATACTCACAACCAATCCTTTGGTTATGACCGATATTCCACGTATCCTTTTAATTATTCTCATACATGCCAATCTCCTTATAGTAGGTATGTAAGTGAACAATTACAAGGACGGGGAAAATTATGCTTGTGATGGTTTATTTAAATCTACTTTTGATCGTAATTATAATCATTCACCTATTCAACGGGAGGAGATAAGGTTTAGAAACTCTACCACAAGTAATGGTGTAAGACTACCGAGTTTGAAAGAACTTGATAGAAAGTTTGAGCAATTGATAGATGAAGGGGCATCATGTGCAGAAAATCTAGAAGCTAAAAGAGCTTTGAGAAAGGAACGTGAGCGGCGTAATTCTATGGCATACGATAATGATTTTGAACCTTTCGAAAATCCTTACACCAGTGATGAAGTTATTCCAACTCCGAATCTGATTGTTGATGATAATTTTGTAGTTAACTCAACTCTTGATCTTAATAATGATCATTCATCCGTTCAAAAGGAAGAGTTGTATGCAAAAGATTCTACTCTAATTAATGGTGGAAAGCGTGTGAATATCAGAAAACTTACTCAGAAACTATACAAGTTGGAAGATGACGAGACCCGGAAGAGCTTCTCGAAGAAATTAGTAGGACCATTCGTATGGAATTTAAACGACATTCTGACAAAGGTTAGGAAACCGATGAAGATTCTGATTACTGTGAGTCTGAAAACGAAGATGGGTATGTTGAGAATGAAACCGAATTAAGCAATTGTGTGGAAGACCCATTTAAATTTGTCGAGTATGATACTGATAATGTTGATGCCGAGATTCTTGTTGAGGTAGAAACTAATGAAGAATGGTTAGAAAGTTTGATAGAGGACCACAATGCACAAGAGGTAAGTAATTCATTGGAAATTTTTGAAAAAGATAAGGATCCCATAATTCAAGAGACTTTAGAAGGTTTGACTGAACCTTTGCTTATTGATCCTTTTCATTTACCTTGTTTTGGCTTGAATGTATGTGCTTCAAAAGTATTGTTGAGTGACTTTGCTTCTAAATATCCGTTGTTGGAAATATTTGATTCTCATACTATGCATGTTAGCAAAGAGGAGTCTATATAAGTTCCCGAATTCTATGTTCTTTATCCACTTCCGAGTGTAGAAAAGACTAAGTGTGGGGGAAACTTCTATCGAGTGATAACTTCACTATTATTTTCTTGTACTAATGTTTGTGTGAAGTTAATATTTGTAAGGAAGATTTTTCTATGGGTGGATCCCCAAATTTTCAGATTGTTGGTCTATGGACGACCAGAAGGTCAGGCTGAAGATGTTAAACTAAGCGCTGAGTGGGAGACAACCCATTGGTTTTGTATTTTTATTTCTATATTTTTATTATCTTTTCATATCATGTTAGGATTTCCCATCTTGATTTTACATTGGAGGAATCAATTTACATTGAGGACAATGTAAATTTTAAGTGTGGGGGAATGTTAAGTATATATGATTCTTAAGTATTCACTTTCAGGTAGAATTTTTTTAA
The DNA here is from genome assembly GCA_023531435.1 of Papaver californicum. Lineage (NCBI taxonomy): Eukaryota > Viridiplantae > Streptophyta > Magnoliopsida > Ranunculales > Papaveraceae > Papaver > Papaver californicum. The sequence goes on along the minus strand of JAJJMC010011034.1, from coordinate 60,713 downwards.
CTCTTTTGTAACTATTTGCATGAAACCTTCAACTTTTAGAGATTTTAGAGTCACTTAGTAAACTTCTAGCTACGTTTACATACAGAGTTCTAACCGAAATAACTGAACTTAGAAGTATTAGAGAACTATATTCGGAGTGCTTAGTTGTTGAGAGGCAAGAGCTGACAAAATTGGACTTAAACTCCCGGTAGAGAGTTTAGTATTAGAGTTGTTGATCATTCAATACCCATGAGCGAGGCAACAAACCTTCAATTTTCCATTTACAGTGTTTCATCTGCGCAATTCCGAGTAGAATGATGAGCTACCTAACCTCGCACCAATTTCAACACTACTTTTTTGATCTCTTGAGTGTTATTTCTATCAATCACGAGGGTGCCATCAGAATTGCTAACTCTATCTTGTAGTCTTGTTTGCAGTTGGCACCATTCTCTCGACAACAACAGGTCCATAGAAACATATCATCATCAACAAGCGGAACATCAAAAAATTTGAAGGAAAGTTGAACACAGTCAAGGTTTACAAGCAATTGTTCAAGAAAGAGCAAATTTCTTATTTAAGTAAAACAACAATACAATTAGCAGAATTATATATACATGTTGAAGACTTATGTACAAAAGCGAAAGAAATAAAAAAAATGTGAGTTAGTGAAGTTCATGATATCAAGGCAATACAAGTTGTGAAGAATCAAGTGGTAAAGTCTTTATCCTACGGCCGTAGTAGTTTCATCATTTTATTTATTTTGCAGTTTACATTTTTCATATGTTAAAAAAAAAGAAAAAAAAATGATTATCATTGCTTTTGTGTAGATTTTCTTTTGTATTCATTCAATAAGGCCGTGGTGAAGAAGAAATCTATAGAGAATTTTCAAGCAACAAGAAATTGAGGAAAAGAGTTACAAATTGTCAAGGTTCTACGAAGTTCAAAAGTTATTCATCAACAGTTGAAGACCGAAGACATTTCTATTGGATGCTGTGAGAGTGGTGCTGATTGTCGATCGGGTGAGAAGGTAAGTAAGCATTCCCATCCTCGCATAGTGATTGATTTCTTTTATTAGAGGTCATTAGAAAAACAAAAAGGGTTTTTTTTTCGTCCCACGTTCTATGGGATAACATCTTCATATGATTCAGAAGGTTACCTTTCCTTCTTACTATTCAACGTGTGCGGGATTTCTATCTTCACTTTTTCCTGCACATATGTGAGAACCATAAAGTACGTATTTTGAGTGTCAAATTCATAAAATCTTGTTGGTGAGGCAGAAACATTCGGTCACTCTTGAACCTGGATTCTTTCATATGGTGGTTTTCTCCTAAATCAAGGGTTAAGCATGAGAATAATGTTCTTTGTACCTCTAACTTCTTATTATTATCATGCAGAAACTTTATGTCTTCGTAGCTCTTTGGATGCATGTTCTCTGGAATGTTTTGAAGTTGGAAATTAGGTTTTGTGGGCATACCTCTTGTAAACCCTCACGAGACTATAACTCGTCCACTAGGGACACCTAGGGGTTTAAAGGCTTATTACACATGCTAAGTGTAAGAGTATCCTCAATGAAATGGAGTTGTTGTAGTTTAGGTTAGTTTTGATTTGTAGTTTGCTCGAGGACTAGCAAAAAACGAGTGTGGGGGAATTTGATAGGTGCATTATTTGCATTATTTGGATACTCTAATTCATTGATTTCTTGTTATTTTTCATATATTATTCTTTGATTTTGTTTTTTATGAGTTTCTTAGGAGTTTTGAAGTGTATTCAACCAAAGAAGAAGAAAGGAGTTCATTACGACACGAAATGAACAAGGAAGTTAAGTTCTGCCAATGGAGAAGGGACAAAAACCGAATTCAACTCATTCAAATCCATGAGTTCTTAATACCATTTTGAAGATAACAAGAAGACGAATCCAATGCAAAAAGAATGAGGTCATTTGGAGTCCGTATGAGGAAGTTATGAGCAAAACAGCCGAAAGAAAATAATGAAACACTCAGCATCACAATCGGGAGATAACAAGGGAAAATTACCTACCGATTATAGGCAGTTTCGGGCACGGAAAACTTCATTTTTGAGCTTTAAAAATCGGTAGTTAACACGGAAATCGAGCCTACCGATTATGACTCGACGAGAGCCACTTCTAAGACACGTTATTGACTTCCAAATCAAGGTATCATGGTTCCATTAGGACTCTAACACCTAGATATGATGAAGACAATATAAGAAGACTTCCATAACCCTAGAAAGAGATCTTTCATACCTTTTGACACTTGAAAACACAAGGAGAAAAAGAAGTTAGGGCTTGGAATTGCGATTGAACATCACAATTTCTAGGGCTTGCTTTACTTGTTTTCTTAATTATTTTCCATGGATTTTGAGAAATCCATGATGAACTAAACTTTTATTATTGGTAAGAGATGTAGTCCTAAGTTGGAAAACATGTTTATTAATTGAAGTATTCATTCTCATATGTTCATAATCTCTTCAATATCGTTTATGTTCTACCGTTTATAACACCTTGTATGATGGATTGCTTGTTTGTTTAAGTCATGAATTAGATGAGCATGCATTGACATATATAGCTAAACTAGGGTTTGAGATCCGGAATTGTCGAAAGATCCTCGTTACAAGTAGCATAACATAGTTGTTAATGACGGGATGTTACCATGCAATTATGTGTAGAAGCGTGACCTAGGTTAAATCTGTGTGGCTCTTGCGCCGGATTGCTTAGAGTAACCTCAATTCACAAAGACCATTGCTTTCATTGGGTTAAACTTGAGTGGCTCTTGCGCCAAGTTATTCGTTGAAAAGTATTCAAAGAGTGGCTCTTGCCCCTTTGATGATAATATGAGTTTTGCCGGAGTAAGCCTGCGATAGGATGCTTTAGGATTATTGATATTGAGAGTGTATGAATGTTGAGTATGATTTAGTTGATAACATGTTGGAAGATGGAAGATGAACTCTCTAACCAGTGTTCTTTATCTCTAATATTCGTTTTAATCTATTTGTTTTAGTATAATTTAGTTATAATCACAACTGAAACCCCCCTGTTTACATAAGTAATCGAAAGTAATTAACAATCACCTGCCTCTCTGTGGGAACGGACTTGTTCTTATTACTATAATCTAATCTATATTAGTGAAGTAAGAACTTGAATTAATTTTGTTTGGTTGACAACCGACAAGTTATTCCTTTGATTCCATGGACCTGTGGTCTTCTAATGATCGCACTATAGCGTGACTCAACATCAACTACACAAAATATAGTTATAGTTTCCAACTTTCTAAGATATACTACCAAGGTGAACTCTCCCTTCGGCTTTGAGGGTGCCCCAGTGAATCCGAAAATGTTGTAGGTTGACGGGATAAACACATAATCCGAGAAGTTCATTCGCTTGAATGAACTGTAGAAAAGGATATCCACTGAACTTCCGGTATCCACCAAGACTTTGTCCACTGCCCATTTGTTCATTTTCAAAGTGACCACCAGTGGATCCGAATGCGATTTTCTATTCTCAGGTGCTTCAGATGCTGAAAATATAATTTGTTGCGCCATCCATTTCTCCAAAGGCTGGGCTTTTTCAACACTGAAAATATCTTTTCCATGACGATCTCGCTTATGCACCCTTCCCATGATGTTACTGTAGAAGTTTGCCTCAGTCCTCACCGAATGAATGATTAAATTACATCGCAAGAAATTGGTTCCTCGCTCAATCTCAATTCTATGCACTGGCGGCACCTCTGGTTCCGCTTGTAATGGTGGTGGGGGTGGCAGATATCCTAAGAACTCTTGAAGTTTTCCTTGTTCTATCAACTGTAATACTATCCTTTGCATATTCCTCCAATTGTCAGTAGTATGTCCATGGAATTGATGGTATTCACAAAATTGATTAATATACCTGGAGGGGGGGCGGTTCTACCCCTTTATTGTATGGATAAGGAATACTTGTAGACTCCGTTCTTTCAATATATCGCAAGATTACCGATAATGGTGCATTCAATTTAGGTAGCCTTAGGTCTTCAAATTTGGGAGCATTTGGTCTTTGTGTACCAAATCTTTCATCATCGAATTTGCTTCGGTAAGAGGGTTTCTCCCATTGTCTATGGAATCTACCGGTATCATTGTTCGTACAATCCCTTCTTGATTGCATATCTTGTTGAGGTACTCGTCGTTTCTCTTCTCGATAAATATCTATGTAATCTACCTGTGGTACATCACCAATTGCATTTGTGTTTCCCTGAGCAGTTGTTGAATTTCGGAAGATGGTCTCCTTAATTACTACAGGTTGCGAAACTGCTTCTCTTTGTATCTCCTCCAGAGCTATATATTCTTCCTGAAACTCCGCAAATTCTTGCAAGGTTAACGTATTCTTGTTCTTGAATATGGCCATATACAGCAGATTAGTTGGGAACAACGCATTTCTAAAACCCTTAACCAAGTTTGTTTCAGACTCGTGACCCATAACTTCGCTACACAATGTCCTCCACCTATTTACTAGGCTTCGCAGACTTTACTTGGTATTTGCTTCAAGCTGAATAATTTTTTAACTCCCAGCCTCAGCAAATTATTGTGCATGTAAGCTACGAGAAACACTTTTTCCAACTCTCGAAATGACGTAATTGAATATTCAGGAAGTGTATCAAACCATGCCAATGCCTTGCCTTTTGAACTTGATGGAAAATATTTGCACATAACTTTATTTTTGTGTTCCTACTGCAGTAACGATCGTTCATATGCCTTAATATGTTGTATAGTGTTCCCAGTTCCATCGAAGATGCTTCCGAAAGTTGGCATTGTGCATTTAAGTGGCAGGGACGCATACAAAATATCTACACCGAAAGGTGATCGTTTCGCCTCTTCTAATGCATCCGTCATTTGTTCCCCATTGTTGTTGCGTTTTGGAAACCTTGAATCATGGCTCTCATATATTTTAGTTTCTTCATCACCTCTTGATTCACAATTATTTCTTTGGCCCTCTTCAACTGGTGTTCCCTTTCTTCTTGACGCTTTCTCGCATCAACATCTTCCTGGCTATCCCCATGATTTTTCTTCTTTTCTTATTTGGATCTCGGTACTTGTGCATATACGCTGTTGATGACTCTGACTTCTCAGGAATTTCTTCCTGTAATTTTAGGTTTAGTTCTTCTAGTTACAAATTTTTCTTTCGTAGTAGCGTCCAATCTTGGGCTAATTTCTTCTTCGCCTCTATGATTTTTGCGAGCTTAGCTTTCATTTCTTTCATTGTCACTCTTTCTCAACATCAGACTGATCCCCATTACTAAACATGTGAGATTCCATTCTGGCTTCTTCCTCGTAAATATTTAGTAACGAAACACTTTACTCGGGAGCCGCTCTTCTTTCTTCCTCACCAGTCCTTCCTTCTGCCTCGTCCACTTGACGGTCTTTCCTTTAGTTCTCTACATTGTTTCTCCTTACCCTAGTACTTCTTCTTTGGACCTCTTTTTCTGCTTTTGACACCATCACTGCTCACTAGGGTTTCTGCATAATAAAATAACGTTTATGTACTCCTTTAACGAGTTCCTATCAGTGGCCCCCATGATTCACTATATTGAATGTGGATCCAATGATTGTGATTAAAAAAATTAGGTTTATAAACCATAGATCTGACTGCCACCTTTTAATACTAAATGTTTAACCTAGGCCAATGATTTTGCAGCAGATCCTAGGTAGATTTCAAAAAAGATTATATAATTACTTATGATTTATCCACTAAAAAAGTAATGTTTTTTTGAGAATAAAATCCTTTTGATGTAGACCTGTAAAAACTGAAAATCCTGCTGCGAAACTCATTTGAAAACCAAAATCTTTTTTCCTGTACTCTTCTTATGAAGTTCAAAACCTAAAAATTCTCTTAGAATATTGTTAACCAAACCTATGATCTGTGTTTTGAAAAACTCCAAATATTTCGAACCTCTCCTTCTTAGATTACTGCTTTCCTAGAGACTTGCTCTTAGAAACTCAGATCTAACAAAAAAAATATTTATATATGTATGAAACTACAAAACTCTAGATATAGAAAAAATTTAAATATCTATATACTTTTGTTTGTAGAAAAGCAAGCAAATGCAAAAATGAAACAAACTCTTACGATATCTCTCAAAACTTTAAAATAACTGATAGAATAAATTCTCTTTTTCAGGTCTCTGTTTCTAGCGCCAAAATGTAGTTGCAGGAAATCCCACAACACACCCAAAAACAACCCTAAAACTCTCTCTTATATCTTCCACCTGGATCTTATGATTGAAACTCTCACAACAATAAAGAACAATGAACACGAGTGATTTATGTGGTTCAGTGTTAAAACCTACGTCCACGGGAGGGATTTTCACTATGATATGATGATGGTTACAAGCACAAATGATTGCTTATGAATTTACACAATAGTTCTCTCTCTTACACACCCAATAGAATTGATCAACCCTAATACAATTACTCACATGCCTATTTATAGCCAAAATATAAAACTAGGGTTTGGTTCACAAGACCTCGGATACAATTTGCTTCGAGTACAATTTACTTCGGATGTAGTTTCCTTCGCCGAGATGATCTTACTGTTACTTACTTGGTGATGAACTCTACTTCGCTAGCATTTCACTTTGCTGATAAATTCGTCCAATAGGCCTCACTATATCTATCGCTAACCATCTGCTCTTTGTCCAATAGTAACTCGCCACTTGTTCTAATAGCTAACAGGCTGTTGATATGACCGCTCTGTTCGCGCATTAAATGCCCAACTGTCTAATTCAAACTTAGTCGTCGATTCTCTGGTAGCGCTTTCCACGCGTCTCCTTCTTAGTACTATGCGGAGATCCCTATGTTGATTGAGTATTGCTTTAGTATTCACTAGAAATATGCTTCCCTCGTGTTTATGTGTTGAGATAAGAACACGTGGCGAGATGATTTTCTGTCCCCACACTCCATGTAACTAAAAATCACTCAACAACGAAACCATTAATTACAGTTGAAATTCATGTCATCAAAACATCCTAGTCACCATCGATCAATAAAATCCATTAGCAACAAGCCCATTGACTCATCATGATCACGACATTCTCTAAACTCAGCCACAAACTCGAGCTTCTCCATCAATTGCCGTGAACTGCACAACGTCTTTACAATTGATCAAAATCACAGCGTCATCAAACACTTCACAACTCCTCAAGCTCAACTTAAACTCCCATCATTGATTCACTGCAGTCTATCAATCATGATCACATCCAACACCATTCTACTCCACACCATTAACCATCGATAACATCACATCTCAACTAAGCCCTAATTCTCTGTTTGGTTTGAACTTGTGAAGAAGAAGGTGGCCCTTAACAAATTGCAAGATGCCCTTAAAAAAATTTGAATGCTTGAAAGCCCTTCGTAAATAGGTCATGTGCCTTTAGCGATTCTCTTTAAGCTTGTCTAACTGTCAGTTTCGTGAAACTGATAAGTCTTACTTTTCTTTTGCCCTTAACTTTCTCATACGAAGTCGGAATGACTTCATTCTTTTACCATTGGCTTCGTTTCTTCATTATCTTCAATATGATGGGCAGAAATACTGGATATGACTGAGTACCACCGGGTCTTTGGTAATTCTCCCTTTAAAGCACTTCATTTTCATTTCTTTTAGAGATGTAACCTACAAAAGACATATTATACAAAAGTAATAATAATACAAGGTAATTCACACAAAATCTAGCAAATAAGTACAAGAAAATGATACTCAAAACATGTAAATTATGCACTTATAAATTAATAATCTTTTTTTAGGAACGCGAGTTTACATCCTGAATTGATCAAAAATGGTAGAAACATAAACACGTTTCAACTGTTACTCTCCAATCATCGTAAAACTTGATGTAATTAAGGAGTCGCTACCTCCATCTTGCAGAGAATGAAGATACGATTCCAACGAGCCAAGAATCACTTGATTCCGTTGAGAAACGAATGAGACATTGAATGAAAAAAAGAAGATAAGTTAAATTAACTTTCTTTTGATTGCAAATGGTGGAATCGAATTTCGTCGACGCACAAAGAAAGAGAATGGCAACAAACAAAATCTACGCCAAAATATAGTTGCTAGAAATACTAGACATCACACCCGAGTAAAAGAACTACTAAACACTAAGCTAAGCACGAGTAAATAAAAAAATAAAAACAAGGATTTACGTGGCTCACCCATTAACGAGGAACTACATCCACGAGTTTGAGATACTTCACCAAGTATAGAGATTAAGAGAGAAGAAAAAATCAGTAGTGAACGTGAGTAGATGTTTAGAAAATAAGAAGAAGGATCCCTCAACGCTAGAATCCCATTACACTACACCAAATTTGGCCTTTAGCAACATACCACAGCTGTTGCTAAACGAGGTTGCAACAGGCATATGCCGTTGTAAAACACTCTGTTGCATATTTTAGCAACAACTCTATCTCTTTTGCTAATCTTGGTCATCAATGGATGGAGCAGTTGCTAATTTTTTTATTAGTAACAAGTACATGTCGTTGGTAAATTTTTGGTATGTTGCTAGCTACATGGATAACCCTACCCAAACTAGATATCATTGGTTTTAGTTCTAACGTATTGGTTCTGGTTCTAATTTAGCAACAAATTATTAATGTTGCTAAAATTTTGCAACGACAAAAAAAAGGTCAAGCCTTCGTTGACCCATTCAAA
>JAJJMC010011034.1:17118-45847 GCA_023531435.1 Papaver californicum | reverse complement strand
ATATATATATATATATATATATATATATATATATATATATATATATATCGAAGCTTTATGAGTTCTAATAGACTATGGATTTTTTAAGTATCATTATTTAGTTATTTAACAATGTTTGAAGTTGAACTTCTAAGAGACAAGGACTGCTGTGTTGTTGTTTTAGTTATTTAGAAACTTGAAAGTAATAAGGTACTTAAGAATATCACTGTGTGGGTTAACTTCATGACTGCTATATAAGTCTAAGTAGCAAAACTTCAATACTTTTTGACTGTTATGTCAGTTTTAGAACATAATTTTTTTAACCATGTATCTCTTGCTAAATAATACAAGTTCATTTATAGTTTCCCCGAATATTCCCCGGCTATGCTTACTATTTTTATACAAGATATTGAGAAGTATTTGACGACTAATCTCTATAGGCGTCAGGCCCACCCAACCGCCTAAGGAGTTTTGCTACACATATAAGGATTGATGATTAGTTGTTTTGCATTTTTAAATGCATGAATTAAAAAACGTCTAGTAACTTCTTTATTGCTAGTTAGAGCCCCTAGTTGTGTTTGTTGAGAATAATCCCACATTACATGCGAAACTTAAGATCTTGTAGTTAAAAAGCTTTGCAAGAAGGTTTTCAAGGTTAGTGAGGATCATGGACTTCAATATGGTATCAGAACAATATATTGTGATGATTCTAATATGACCATACCTACTCCACGTTATCTGATAGACACATTTCTGTTCGATTGTGTGCATTGTGATCGATAATTTTAGAGAATTTGGAGAGTTTCAAGACAAGATATCTTCTTGAACTAATAATAATAGTTTACACAAGTTTTGGAAACTCGAAATCTCGTGAAATAGTTGTTTGGAGTTAAATCATAAAAGATATGTATACTCTCGGATTTTAGAATAAAAAAAAAATCTTCTTTGATACTATCTCCTTAAGATTGGGTTTATTGAGAAATATTTTCTCGAGTTATGATAAGGAAACAAAGCAACAAAAAAGGCAACAGAATCAACGGGAGATTGTTTAAAAGAGAGAAAAAAATCGATATTTCTTTGACTGCCGAGAAGATACTCATTGAAGAAGAAGATTTTGGGGAGATTTAGAGGGATTTAGGTGTTGTAGTATAAATTGAAGGCGTGTAGGAACAGTTAGGGAGGCTGGTGTGAGCCAGAATCAAGAAGAAAAAAAAAGATTTTTTTTTGTTGTTTCCGAATCACAGGCGAGGAAGAAGAAGAAGAAACCACGCGTAAGAAGTAACTGTCACTGGAAAACGTGACCTATTCAACTGTTATAGCGACGGTTTTCCTTAACAGTCTCAACGACAGTTCTTATTTTACTGCACACGAGATCTGTCATTAATTCGACAGTTTTATTCTTTCAGCGACACAGTTGGTCAGTTTTTTCTTGTGAACATTTGTAAATATATGAATATAATGGTTTCTTCTCTATTTTCTTGTGCCTCAATTTCTTTGACTAGCTAATTTTCTTATCCAGAATTAAATAGGAAGCTATGTTATGTATGTTAAAGTGTTTTAATTGATTTTCTATAATATTTCTCCATGACCCTTTTATTCTTGTGTAGTAATGATGATAACTAACTTCATATGTCTTTAAGTTTGAGATTGTCGTATAAAAACTATTCTTACAAGCAAATCTAGTGAAGGAAACTATCAGTTATTTAATAATTGTCATTGGCTTAAAAAGATTTTTTTTTCAAGACATAGGTTCATGTCCTAAATAATCTCAAGACATTTTAGAGAACTTATAGAGTGTTTTGATAATGAACTATACATTATATAGTGGAATCTTGACATCCTAGAACTCACCTCATATTTAAATTCAAATCATCTAATTTCTTTATTTTAAAATTATTTTTTTAGAATAATTATCAATTAAATTCATTGGTTCATTTTCTCATTGGCATTGGAAGTTAGAAATAAATTTTTTTAAAATCTCTGTGGAACCGTATGTGTATACTGTCTAATCAAAAGTCGTACACTTGCAGTATTTAATTATATCCTATTAAGTTTTTGACGCCGCTGCCGGAGATTTACAAAATTGTGATTTAAAAAAAAATCTTAAGTTTTGTGCTAATTAATTTAGGATTTTATTTTATTTTATCTTTTTTTTATTTGTTATATTTTGTTTAGGTATTTTTCTTGTTTTTGATGTGCAAGTGATATTTTACATTTATTGTGGAAATTGCCTACAAAATAAAAAACGTTAAGTAATATAACCCAATTTTATTCCATTATTTTTTTTATATTTTCCATTATTCTTTTCTTTATAGAAATAATCTGTATTTTTTATATTTTATTTCTTTTGGTGTGTTTTTTTATTTATTATTTTTTATTTTATTTTTGAAAAAAAAAACACGTGCACATCATAGTGTATCTTCCAGCACCAAATTTTAGGAAAAAATGGATAGTAAGTTGAACCCTCTGGGCGTTATCAGCTGAACCACCACAAGCCATAGCCTTGTACCTTTGACCAGTCTTTGACTATAAGTATATTCTGCTAAGGTAAACCAAGCTTACCTAAAATACTAAACCCTACATTTGCACGTGCACCAAAAAAAATGTCGTACTAGTATTATGAGGGCCAATACAATGAACATCGACTTGAATTTCAAAATGAAAATTATTCGTACGATGACCATAGTGTGAATAGTACTTGGGAACACTACCAGCCTCCTAGAGGTTATGGTTTATACCATAGTGATCCCAGTTACTATTTGCACATGTACCAGTCATACGAACAGGTAGATAAGTAATATTGTAATGACCAAAATGTGTGTTTTCCGTCTTTGGAGGACCTAATTAAACAATTACAACCTAATTCTTCTAGTCAATATGCAAGTCCTTCCTTGGAAAACTTACTCGAGCAGGTAGTTGAAAGTTCAGGTAATTATGACATAACAATGGAAAAATTATGTGATACTTATAGGAAATATGAAGAAGAATTTTTAGTTGATAATATTGCTTTCGGTGAACTTAATTGTCAAGATAGTGTTTCCATTTTCCACCTTATAATACTGATAACTATTTACCTAGTCAAGAGGAAGAGGTTAACATTGAAGATACTACTTATTTAGTTAAGGTTAAACAATCTTCATATTATTATGAGGATGAGGATAGTGTTGATGAAAATTTTGAAATATGTAGTCATAATGACGAGAAAATTGTTACAACAATTGAGATTCATGATAATAATGATGTTTCTACTAATGATTGATTTAACTAGAGATGCCACTGTTTTAGATGGTGTAATATTTCTTTGTTACTATGAAGACGATGATGGTTTAGAGGAACGGGTTTATCCTGAGACTAGTGTTTTAAAGTCTAACGATTCGGGAACAATAGTCTCAAACAAAGACGATAGACTTGTGGAAAATTTAAATGTGAGTGAAGGTACCCTACCTGATTATAACCTAGATAAAATAATTGACCATTTTTCTAAATCTGATAATTTAGAAATTAAGGAAGTTGTGACTAGTTTCTCTAGAGAAACTAACCAATCTAGGCTTGGGGGTGAATATTATTCTCCCCGCGGTAATCCTTTGACTTTTAAAATAGTCCCTCACTTGGGACTTGACGTATGTTCCTCTACCGTCCTACACGATTATCTTCATAAACGGTTTCCAGACCCCTATTATAATATCCAAAATGAAATTCTAGTGTTAAAAACCCATCATCTTATTGATGTGGTTTACCCAGGCAACGATACCAAGATTGATTTTGTTTTCCCACCAAATATTTTTCTTTTAAATGTAGGAACGTATGAATTTTAAATGTGTTATTTATTAAATTTTGAAGTTAAGCCTAATTATTTTAGGAAATCTGAGTCGGCACATTTTCATAAGAATGACCACCACTTTCATATACTTCATTATGGTCAACTGTGGAAGTCAAACATGATTGACTTTGAGGATCCACAACTATTTTGATTGTTGTTATATGATTCGTAAGTTGTGAATAACCATTTATTGGTATGGCTGGAGACTTTAAACTTAGCACTTTATGGGAGGCAACCCATATATCTGATTTTGGTACGCGGTGTTGGTAATATCTTTCCATATCTCTTTTACTTTGTTTCATCATTTCTCTTTGTTCATATATTCATATAATTATTTCTGGAACATTGAGGACTATGTTCAATTTAAATTTGGGGGTAAGTGAGAAATATTTTTAGTAGTACCAACATCCAACTTTTAAAGTCACGTAGTATCCTTTTAGCTAAGTTTACATACTGATTCTCCTCATAAAGATGGAAACTAGAATTGATAGAGAAATCTACATTTGTGTTCTTAACCTATGAGAGAATAATTTTAACGGAACGAACCATCCATGATGGATACAATTAGGCCAGAAGGAGATGCAGAAAGAAAAGACTAACCAATCATTAGTGGAGATTACTCTTTTGAGTGAGGCACCAAACCTTCAACTGTTCTCTTAGAGTGTTTCATCTGCATAAGTTCCTAGTAGAATGATGAACTACTCAACCTTGCACCACTTTCATCCCTTTTTGATCTTTAGGTGCTAATTCTTATCACCATGAGGGTGACATCAGAACTAGCCTCATCTTGTAGTCTCAGTCACAAAATTACAACTCTCTCTCAATAGAAACTCAACATCATCAACAAGCGGAGCAACATTAATTCATGAAGAAGCTGAAGACGTCAAGGTTTACAGAGGAAAAGAACATTACATTTTTGAAGATTTATGTACCAACAGTTGTGAAGAATCAAGTGCAAAATTCCTTTTCCGTTGGCAAGTAAAGTTTTATGTTCAGTATCATTCATTTTTCTTATTTCATATTTTGTATCAATTTAAATATATATATATATATATATATATATATATATATATATATTAAACAATCAATAAATTAAAACTTAAAAAAAAATTGTATAATAATTTCATTAGGAAATGCCATGAACAAATTCAAAAGAAAGAAAGTTCTAAAAGTTTCAAGGGTTTATCATCAAGGGTTGAAGCCGAAGACAAAATTTTTTCTATTGAATACTATAGAGAGTTGTGATTCCAAGGCTGGAAGGTGAGTATATGTTCCCATCCTCATATATGGTCGATTTCCTAAGAAGTCATCAGATTGCTTTTCCTTCAACATCATCATAAGAAAAGAAAATAAGTGTTACCATCAATAATGTGTAAGTATTCTCTCTTCAACCATGCTTACACACCAGTGTGACCTTTAAAATCGTCTTATGAGTGCAAATTCATAAAACCCTTTTGGTGAGGCAAAGTCGAGGCGAAATGCTTATTTGGTTGCTCTTTTATTCCCCTGTCAATATGGCAAAAGACATTTTAAGCGTACTAGCTTGTATTTTCTCTGACATTTCTAATTACTTGGCATTAGGAAAAGAAACTTTATGTCCTCATAGCTCTTTGGATACTTTTGACTAATTTGAAGTTGGAATAAAAAGTTTTGTGGGTATACCTCTTGTAAATCCTCACGAGACAACACTCATCTGTTAGGGTCACCTAGGAGTTTAACGGCTTACTGCACATGCTTAGTGTAGTCGTGACTCCTACGAAAGTGAGTTAGATTTTTATTTTAGATGAGATTTGCTCGATGACGCAAAATATAAGTTTGGGGGTATTTGATGGACACATTTTTGTGTCTTATTTGATCTCATATTTATATAGATAATACTCAATTTTTGTACTAATATTATTATTTTCTCTGTTTTTAAGTATTTTTGTGGAATTGGCTATTATGGAATTTTGGCTTAAAATTTGATAAGGCACCCCATGATTGATTAAAAACACCCACACTTTGGCTAAGGGCACCACCTTCCTTTCACATTCAAAAAGAATTTTGGCAACATATTTTTTGTGTTCGACTGTGTGTATTGTGATCTATAATTTTGGAGAATTTGGAGAGTTTTAAGATATATTCTTGCCTATATTAATAAGAGTTTACACAAGTTTTGGAAACTCGAAATCTCGTGAAATTGTTGTTTGGAGTTAAATCAGGAAAGATATATATACTCTAGGATTTTATTTGAATAAAAAAATAATCTTATTTGATATTATCTCCTTAAGATTGGGTTTATTGAGAAGATATTTTCTCGAGTTGTGAAGGAAACAAAGCAACAAAGAAGGCAAAAGAATCAACAAGATGCTGTTTAAAGGAGAAAAAATAAATATATCAAGATTTCTTTGACTGCTAAGAAGATACTCATTGAAGGAGAAGATTTAAAGGATATTTGGAGTGAGTTGGGTGTTGTAATATAAATTGGAGGCGCGTATGAACAATTAGGGAGGCTGGCGTGATCCAGAATCGAGAAGAAAAAAAAATTAGAATATTTTTTTGAGTTGTTTCTGAATCACTGACGAGGAAGAAGAAAAACAAGAAACCACGTGTAAGAACTGTCGTTGGAAACCATGGCCTATTCAACTATTATAATGACGGTTTTCCTCAATAGTTCCAACGACATTTCTGATTTTACTGCACCCGAGATTTGTTGTTAATTTGACAGTTCTATTCTTTCAGCGACACAGTTGGTCAGTTCTTTCTTGTAAACATTTTAAAATTTATGAATAAAATGGTTTCTTCTATATTTTCTTGTGCCTTAAGTGCCATGAATAGCTAAATTTCTGTTATAGGATTAGAGAGGAAGTCCTACTAGGTTTACTAATATGTTGTAATCATTTTCTATAACGAATCTCCTTGATCCTATTTTCTTGTTTAATCACGATAATAGTTTCTCCAAGTGTCCTATAATGCTTGATTACGTGATTTATTTATTCTTTGTTAGAGACTAGCATTTTATAGTGAAGAAGATTGTTAATTCTTTGAGAAAAATAACTAATTGAAACGATATATATATTCCAAGACGTATTATTTGTCCTAAACCATCTTGTGCTTTTAATAGAGAGTGATATATATAATAGTTACAATTTAGTATGCTTAGTAGCGATGGAATCTCAACATCCTAGGTTCTTTTTTATTTAAGTACAAAGTATTTTCTGCATTTTTAGATTTTAAAATAGATTCACCATCTCCATCAATTTGTTATTAGCATTTTAATCAATTAAAAATTAGGAATTGGAATTTTGAAATCTCTATGGACGACCGTATTTGTATACTGCCTTATCGACAACCGTACACTTGCGGTATTTAATTAAAATCCCATCATTATCCGATTAAAATTTCCACATGTTGGACCCAACGAATATTACATGTGGAGCGTGTGTCTAAGATAGTCCCACATTGTCTATGCAACTTATAATCCTGCAGTTAATAAGCCTTGGACAACCCTAACCTAGCATGCCATTTTTCAAGGTGGGTTAGTCCCATGAACTTCAATAGGTTATGTCAGGAACCCTAACAGTACTTGTGATTATTTGTGACATGAGTTTCCCAAGAAATCACAAGTAAAACATGACCTAGGTTTAATTCCATGATGTATTGCCTAAGAATAATCCGTTTCACGAATTTTAATGTTTTTCCTAAACTGAATCTTTTAACTTTTCACTCTAGGTTATTTAATTGAAAATAATTCATGTATTTGCGGACGCATTGCTTGATGATTCAGTGAAACGTAATGAAATATGTAGGTCGGTTGGAAATACTTTAGTGTTATTAGTATAGAGAGATGAGAGATAATCCTGGTTCGTTAATTAGGTTGCATGACTAGTGATGGATAATGATTCCTTATCCATTGTCTTTATTTATAAGTTTAATTGGTAGTTTTAATCTCAAAGTCACCCTTTTGTTTAATTAGTTAGAATATGTAACAACTCAATTACAATCTTTACGAAGCGAACCTAACTTGCTATTGTAGAACTTTAGGAAATAATAGGTTGAATTGACACCCCATCAATGAGGTATAAGAAGAATGATTGAAGCCACATGAAAAGTGAACATCAATGATAATAGGTGGAGTAATTTTTAAACTCATACGCGCATCTCTTCTAATACCACAATAGGAAGTTCCTATTCTAAGAAAATATCACTTGCTTTTTGCGATACCAATAGACCACATAAGCATAAGAGTTGTGGTAAAAGATTTACGCGCATTGTTCCGAGAGAATTAA
Source organism: Papaver californicum (assembly GCA_023531435.1). Lineage (NCBI taxonomy): Eukaryota > Viridiplantae > Streptophyta > Magnoliopsida > Ranunculales > Papaveraceae > Papaver > Papaver californicum. The sequence continues at coordinate 37,780 of JAJJMC010011034.1, read as the reverse complement.
CTATTAGCTAACCAAAATCCTCAACCAATCTTGGAAAATATAATTTTAATATTAAGATCACCACTAAATCAAATTCTGCTCACTACTGGACAAGTAACTAAACAATTCATGAGGCTTTCTTGTTCACTCGAACAAAAGGGGAAAGCGATAAAATCGATATAAATTATTTGGCTAATTAAACCTTAACGGGTGTAATAACATTGTTCGTATATTTCAATATAAAGATTGAACTTGGGACGAAAATTAGACTTTCATATGAGGTTCTGAAAAAGACCTAATGAGATCAAAACAATCGATTGAGGCATTTGACATTTTCCCTCCACAAACTCGGTAAAAATTGTCGCAGAAAGTAACTTAGATATCAATGTTTTGTATTTTGAAACTAATAATTCTAGATTGACCGAGAAATATCCAAATAAGAAATTATTTAAATTATATAAGGGTTAGAAGTTTAAAACTGGGTTTAGAATCATGGCTAATTTGAGGCCTATGCATTTTATTTGAGACCTACACAATAAGTTAAAATAGGGTCATTTTGAAGTAACTTTAAAAAACCCTTATCCATCTATTTTAGTTAATGGTTGTTTGTACCTAAAATTTGGCTCTATGGAAAACAATGTACTATAAAAGTACTTTCTTTAGGTTAGGGGATCAAAATCGTACAAGAAGTCCAAACCAAAAAGATGGTTGTTCATGTTTTGCTTTGGTTACAAAAAGAGAAGATGGGTTGATCTTATGGGAGGGAAGAAGAGAAATTTGAGGAGATCAGTGGTGATGAATTGTGTGTAAAGGGTGTTGAACTATGAAGAATTACAGAGCTTGTGAGAATGATAAGATTGTTATATCCTTTTGGATAGACAAAGGAGCTTATTTATAGTTGCAAGGGACACACACTGCTTTCCTTGTAAGTAGTGGAGATCGTGGATGTAATGGTAAAGTCATGTGCGATATGTTAGGGAAGTTTCTGGAAACTCCTTGACCATTACTCCATCATCTCTTCAACTGCTATAACCGTCACCACTATTTATAACTTTCCCATCATGGGGTGTTGCCACGCCGCATGTTGTTATAAACCACTAGACCAATACCCCGTGAAGAATCCCCCCATGTAACATGTTTTGATTTCTCGTAGAACTTAGTGGACTCAGACTTAAAGCACTTGAGTAATTATGAGTTTGTCGTACGATAATACTGCTATTAATTTTATGCCAACACATCATGGTCGTGGCATATTTGTGGCATGTTTGCAACATGCAAGTTATGCTAGTAACAACATCGCACATAGGTGCCATTGGCGTGGACGAGGTGTTACTAGCTTATGTTAGTGCCTTGGCCATGGCTGGACCAACTAATATAGTTATATACAAGTGGTAAAAAAGATTTCGTTCACTTGGACTTGTGAAGATTGATTTTAGAACTAATTCTAATTTAAACTAACAAATACACAAAAGATAATAACAATATTACGAGATACTAAGACTCAAGATTCCACTATCGATCATATTCAAGTGATATTTATTTTGATTCTTAACAGTTATAGCTTTTTTATTGACTCTATTTATGTTCCAAAGGTAGATTTCTAAAACATTAATTGTAAATCATAAGCATGACGCATCAAAAGCTCTAAGTCTCAACATACACCATCAAACAAAATCACAACTAGTTAAGAAAAATCATAAATCAATTGAAATTAATGCAAAAAGTCATAAAAGAATTAATTATAATTACCACAATCATGAAATAAGGCTTCCTCCATTGTCCCAGTGATGGGGTTTAGCTCATCACGCTCAAAACACTCTCAAAAGATAAAAACATGACTCAAAAGTGCTTGAGAAGAAGAAAAAGTACAAGAAAGAACTGACCAACTTAATCGCAGAAAGATTAAAATATTTTAATGAATAAACGACTGACTTCGGGCGCAGTAATAAAGGATAGCCTCTTTTGTCTTTTTAAACCTGGAACTGTCGCTGGAAGTAAAGGAAAAACTATGGTTGAAAGAGTGAAACAGCCACAGTTTTCCCGCAGTGGTTTACTTTTGGCGACAATTTCTTCTTCTTCTTTACTTTCACGAGCAGCAGCAGAAAAGTTTTTTTACTAGAATTTTTTTTTTTTCTGGCAGAAGCCAGCCCCCCCGCCCCCCCCCCCCCAAAAAAAAAATAAAAAATAAAAAAAATCTCTTCTAACACTTCCCTATTTATAATCGAACAACATCCAACCCAAAAATCTCCTTCAAATCTTGAAAAATCTTTTGGTTTAATGAATAATACTCTCGGCCAACTTTACTTTCTAACGATCCTAATTTTTTTCGAACAAAAAGTCTTGGTGATCTCTTGCTTTCCTTTTTGTCATAACAATATTGGTTATGCAAGGAAACGTACTCAAGTGAAGTAGGAAACAAAATATCCAAAATTTCACGAGATTATTTTTCCTCCCTGATTTGTCCAAGGGTGTGATATTTGCCGAGATCTTGTTTTGATTGTGGAGACTTGATTTCATGTACGACTTTATCTCAATAAGTCAACATAATTATTGTCTTAAACTCCTTCAATATCTCCCAAATCCTGTATACAATTTTCACACAATTGAGTAAATAATTTCCCGCTAATTCCTAATTTGAAATGGAAGTAGGTGGGTGCATTTAACAACGCCTGGGGTGCCTTTATCAGTTGAGTTTCCCTTATCCAAAATGAGGTTCCTTTAACACTTTTTAAACAAATTTTTCCACGATAGTTTATTTTTCGAAAATACCACAAATACAATAAATAACATTATTAGTACACAACCGAGGATTATCATTATAAAGAATTGAGACAAATCAGACACAAAAATATGTCTATCACCAACATTAACACCGACATATTTGGTGTCGTGGCTGTAATTTGGACAGTACTGGTGCTAGAGCACTGATACGGGAATAATTTATACATATTTACCACTTAATTTATATTTGATAGTGCTTGAATTTGTACTAATAATATATTTTTATTGTTCTATTAGGTGGTATACGTAAAACCCGAAATTACGAATAAACACAGTTAAATGGGCATGACATGAGCTTTTATAGTCGTGCACTTGTCTAATATGGTCTCATACCTGCGTTGTGAATAAAGTGAACGTGGGACATTAAATTGAGATGAGGGTGGAACTCATTGGCTATTCAAGAGGCAGGTAAAGAGAAGCGTAAAAAGAGTAAAAGGGTGAGACAAACAACACGTGGGAGAGAGACTTTTTCTTCTAGGTTAGATTAACGTGAAAGGAAGTTAGAAAAAGTAGGGAGAAAGGCGTGTAAAGAAGTCGGACGGCCGTATAAGAGAGAAATAATGAAATGAGGGGTTGATTATGACGGGTCCTTTTGGGGTTCTGTTTTGTGAGAATAGATAGAGAGAAGAAGAGCCTAGGGAGTCAGACTATAGAAAGAAAGAGGTGATATACGTGAGTGAATGAGAAAGAAGTAGGTGCTCTTTGAATTAGATGTGGCTGCACGTGGGATAGAGGTTAGGAGGAGAAGAAAACGGAAATCAAGAGAGTAAAAATTGAAAAAGAAGAAAAAGTAAGAGGGGGTACGCAGATTGAAGGAAAAAAAAGAATGCTAGGTTTTGTAGTGTGCGGATAGGGAGAAGGGAGAAGGAAGACCTAGCTTAGGAAGAGAAAGGATAGTGGGAAGCGGAGAGAGAAAAAGAGAAGAAAAAGGAGTGTAGGTGGAGGCTGTCTAATGTTGGAAGAAAAGTTTCAGAGGGTGCACGGTGAAGGTGATTGGAAAGTTGGGGTTGTAGGCAGACATAGTAGGTCTTCTGAAAAGGACGAGAGAAGAAGTAGCCAGGGGAGAAGAAGAAGTAGGCCGTAACGTTTTTCTAGATCAGAGCTGTTCTTGAGCCGGAAACATAGTGATACTTCTCTATCTCCACTTTTCTTAATTATTTTTAATGGGTTTTAAGAAACCCATCCCCATGTCTTGCTAGTTAATTTTGTAGCTAGGGTTTATGTTGAAACCACTTAAAAGTTTTAGATCAATTAAATCGATTTATTTGATACAAACTATTATGATTTGAATAAGATTAGTTCTATGATTTTTTTTATTGATTTAATAAAAAATTAGTTGTTGCTTCACCGGCTCTGTACAATATAGTAACCTATGCGCAGAATTAATTAGTTTCATGTTATTTTCTCGCTTACGCAATTAGATGGTGTATGCATGAGACTTAGAGCTTTTGATGCGCCATGCTTAGGGCGTCGCAGTGACATTTGCGACTCTAATACATATAAATGGTGATGTCGATAGAACGAACAATAGATGAATATTCAGGAGTTATGTTTCACTTCAGTAATTAAATAGAAATAGTGGTGGATACTGAAAACCCTGGTTACTGTCTCTTCCATTTCATTTATTTTATTAGTTTAGTTTATTTTTCTATTATTATTCTTTCGAAAATTTCAAAAATATTATTCTTGATTAGTTGATTAGAGATATTGATTGCAGTATTGTCCTCGCTCCCTGTGGGTTCGACCCATACTTTTCGTTGTCTGCATTGTAGACACCGTGCGATTGCTGTTATTATATATAGGATGATCTAAAATCCTATCAATTTTTGGCGCCGTTGCCGGGGAGCGATTGTGGAATATCGTAGTTAGTATTTTTGATTTTCTAATAGTAGTTTAGGTTTTTATTTTATTTATTTTTATTTTTGTATATATTTTTATTTTTATTTTTCTCTAGGAGTCTTAGTTCTATTTCACATGTTTTTGTTTTAGAATTTCTTTTCAGGTGCTTTTCCGAGGATGATGACTCTTTCTCAGGAGACGTCATCTAAGATGACACTGGGGAATATATGAATCGGTCACGACATAAGGAAGTTCTTGCTTCACCTCTGGTAAGTGAAAAATCACCTCTAATGTTATATGAGAAGTATTATAAACACATACCACCTAGTTTGGAACAGAGGTTGAGAGTTCTGGAATGCCAGAAATTATTTGCTGATGATGATCAGTCTTATAGTGACTCGCTGTTCCATTCAAAATATATAGATGACCCTGTGGATGATTGTGTGGATGATTTGCCTAATTCCATAGATGAATCTATCTCACAATATCATTCGCCCGACTTAGAGCTTGTTTCTAGACCCTTAGACTTCCAAAAGTTACCTAATTTAGGGTTAGAAGTATGTGCTTCAAAAGTTTTGTTGGATTACTTTGCATCCAAATACCCAGAGGACTTGCCTGTTCCTGACACTATGCATGAACCAATTGATATTTCCCCAATCCCAACATTATCCCCATATTTTGTTCTTTACGCACTTCCGAGTGTAGTAAAAACTCGGTTTGGGGGTAATCCCTTATTTTTGATAGTTTCAGTGTCTCCGTGTTTCCATAATATAAGTGTAAAACTGTCATTTGTATATATTTTATTTTGGGTTGATCCCCAAATTTTCAGGTTATTAGTGTATGGGGATTCTTTCTGTACATATCCAGTAGGTAGATTTTTATTTTCTTTTTAGGATTATTTTTATTTTTATTTTTATTTTTGGTGTCTTTGTTATTACTATCGTTTGATGTGTGTTACAGAGAATACTGCTTTTCTTGCGTCAATCAGGTGAGGCATTCCAATCCTTTCTCTTTGATTTACATTTGTTTCCCTTACTTATATTTATTGCACACCATTTAGGTTGCACGGTTTGAAACATTGAGGACAATGTTAAATTTAGGTTTGGGGGTAGAGCTTAAGAAAATTGATGCCAATAAGAAAATAAAAAATTTAGAAACTTGTGAATTATCCAGGATGACACTAACCATTCTAGGTAGATGCAAACATAGCTCTTATCTATAGGAATTGGTGTGCCCAGCTAAATGGTTTGTTCATATCTGGATGCACTCAGGTGTTAGAAATAATATGATAATCATTGAACAAGCATATATCGGAATCATCATAACCATATAACTTTTTATTTTTATTTTTGCAATTTTATGTTTCTCTAAGTGATATGGTGGGGCCCTAGTATTGCCATAAGGTCGTAGCTCGGATGCGTTAGAATTTTAATTTTATTGAAGAAAAAAATTGACACTTTGATAACAATATGTATGTGTTATCCCTGTCTCCGTCACCTAAGCAAGCGTGAAATGCAGGATCCATGGGAACTATCATGTAATCTGCTGAAAAGGAGCATGCGCTTAGATTTGAAATATCTAATCATGTAGTCATAAAAAAAATAAAAAAAGAAAGAAAAGAATATATATTATGTATATAAAGAATAATAAAAATAGGAGCATCCGAGCCGGACTTTATACTAATATTTTGGGAAACACCGTTCACCTTAGTCAACATATGCACCATTCATCACTTTTACATCCATTTTCTAATCTATCCCTGTGTTTGAATTTGATTGATTTCGATCAATGTGAATTTTTATCCAGCTTTGGATGTTCAATAGTTATTTGAGTAGAGTTTGCATTCTTATATGAATTTTAGTAGGTTGAGCGCAAACTCGTGTACATCAATTGCATTTATACAGGGTAATGATTCATACAGCCGAATAATTTAATATGCCAACAAAATAGCTTGTTTATGTCTATCCTCAATCGTTCACAGGTAGCTAAAAATTGGAGTAAAAGGTTTTATGGGTATATCTCTTGTAAACCCTCACGAGACAAAACTCGCCCGCTAAGGCCACTTAGGGGTTTAAAGGCTTACTATATATGCTAAATGTAGTCGTGATTCCTGCGAAAGTGAGTTATGATTTTATTTTATTTTTAGATTAGTTTTGCTCGAGGACTAGCAAAATATAGGTTTGGGGGTATTTGATACGGGCATAATTTATACATATTTACCACTTAATTTATATTTGCTAGTGCTTTAATTTGTATTAATAATACATTTTTATTGTTCTATTAGGTGGTATGCGTAAAACTCGAAATTACGAATAAACACAGTTAAATGGGCATGGCATGAGCTTTTATAGTCGCGCACTTGTCTAATATGGTCGCATACCTGCGTTGTGAAGAAAGTGAACGTGGGACATTAAATTGAGATGAGGGTGGAACTCATTGTCTATTCAAGAGGAAGGTAAAGAGAAGCGTAAAAAGAGTAAAAGGGTGAGACAAACAGCACATCGAAGAGAGACTTTTTCTTCTATGTTAGATTGACGTGAAAGGAAGTTAGAGAAAGTAGGGAGAGAGGCATGTAAGGAAGTCGGACGGCCGTATAAGAGAGAAATAATGAAAGGAGAGGCTGATTATGACGGGTCCTTTTGGGGTTCTGTTTTGTGAGAATAGCTAGAGAGAAGAAGAGCCTAGGTAGTCAGACTATAGAAAGAAAGAGGTGGTATACGTGAGTGAATGAGAAAGAAGTAGGTGCTCTTTGAATTAGATGTGGCTATACGTGGGAGAAAGGTTAGGAGGAGAAAAGAACGAAAATTAAGAGAGTATAAATTTAAAAAGAAGAAAAAGTAAGAGGGGGTACGCAGATTGAAGGAAAAAAAAAGGATGCTAGGTTTTGTAGTGTGCGGCTAGGGAGAAGGGAGAAGGAAGACCTAGTCTAGGGAGAGAAAGGATAGTGGAAAGCGGAGAGAGAAAAAGAGAAGAGAGAGGGGCGTAGGTGGAGGCTGTCTATTGTTGGAAGAAAAGTGTAGGAGGCTGTACGGTGAAGGTGATTGGAAAATTGGGGTTGTAGGCGGACATAGTAGGTCTTCTGAAAAGGACGAGAGAAGAAGTAGCCAGGGAAGAAGAAGAAGTAGGCCATGACGTTTTTCTGGATGGGAGCTGTTCTCGAGCCGGAAACATAGTGATACTTCTCTATCTCCACTTTTCTTAATTATTTTTAATGGGTTTTAAGAAACCCATCCCCATGTCTTGCTAGTTAATCTTGTAGCTAGGGTTTATGTTGAAACCACTTAAATATTTTAGATCAATTAAATCGATTTATTTGATACAGACTATTATGGTTTGAATAAGATTAGTTCTATGATTTTGTTTATTGATTTAATAAAAAATTAGTTGTTGCTTCACCGGTTCTGTACAATAAAGTAACCTATGCGCAGAATTAATAGGATAGCAAATATGTTTTTCTACTTATTTGATATTTCATGCTTGGGTTAAATACTTAGATGGGGTATGCTTAGAAGAGCCAGATATTATTTGTGAACCTATAATTAGTTTCATATTATTTTCTTGCTAACGCAATTAGATGGTGTATGCATGAGACTTAGAGTTTTTGATGTGTCATGCTTAGGGCGTCCCAGTGACATTTGCGACTCTAATACATATAATAGGGATGTCGATAGAACGAACAATAGATGAATATTTAGGAGTTATGTTTCACTTCAGTAATTAAATAGAAATAGTGGTGGATACTGAAAAGCTTGGTTATTGTTTCTTCCGTTTGATTTATTTTATTAGTTTAGTTTATTTTTCTATTATTATTCTTTCGAAAATTCCAAAAATATTATTCTTGATTAGTTGATTAGAGATATTGATTGCAGTATTGTCCCCGATCCCTGTGGGTTCGACCCGTACTTGCCGTTGTCTGCATTGTAGACACCGTGCGATTGCGGTTATTATATATAGGATAATCTAAAATCTTATCACGCACGTTGGTGATAGCGCTAGCGCTGGCAAGGTGAGCGCTGCTGGTGATGGCGCTAGCAGCGCGGCCATGGCCTGCTGTTGTTAGCGAAGTGATGGCGCTGGCAGCGTGGCTATGGCCTGCTAGCACCGTCCCTTGCCAGTGTCGTGGCCATGGCCTATGCGCTTCTAGCGCTAGCACTTGCCAGCGACATGGCCATGGCCTGCTTTGGGCTTCTCAATCGCATGAGATCTTGTGTTGGCATTATGCTTGGCTTTTATATAGTGCATACAGAACATATTCAAGGAATTAAGTCGTGGAAGTTTACGACTTGAGACGATGTTTGATACGACTCTGCATTTAGATGGTATGTATCTAATTAGTGTTTCATTCTGGGATGACATAAAAGCTCACTCTGAAAGTTCATAATTTCGCATAATCTGCGTGTTCTGATTAATATGGATGGTTTGTATGGAAGCATATGAAATAAAGAGGCTTTAGTCGAGTAAAGCCCTGAAATTTTACGGGTGCATGCATATATAAAAGAACTACAAGATTAATGTAGCCATGAGTTGAATATGTATTCCAATTCTCTTGCGGTATATAAGACAGAAGTATGTATCCATGATTCTGATTCCAGGTCAGAATGTGTATACATATATATTTATTTTATGTCTCTGTAGCTGAGCAGAGGCGAGATTATAATTTTCTTCCTTGTCAAAAATTCACCATCAATAATGGCTACTACACCATTTACTTAATTAGTGTTAATCATTGAATTAATTCTTAGATTAGTTTAATTAAATACTAATTATGTTTGTTTATTATTATTTTTTTTTACTATTATATTTTACTTTTTTAAATTATTTTTTGATATTTCCTATTTATTTTTATAATTTTTATTTATTTTTCTATCTTTTAAAAAACAATATTTTAGTTAACTAGAATCGGCAGGTATTTAGTGATTTACCTGCCGATTGTATGTGGCTGAAGAACATGAGCCAGAATCAGCAAATACAACGAAGAACATTGATCGATTCTAGTATCAATATAATTTTCATAATTTTATATAATTTAGAATCCGTAAGGTGGAAGTATTTTACAATTGTCTAATAGGTAGGTTCATGTCCGCCGATTATATAAAACAAAAACCCTTGAAAAATTAGTTTAACAAATTAGAATTGGTAGGTAAGTGACTTATCTTCCGATTGTGGATGTTGTTCTTCGTGAATGAAGATCATGAAAAAAAATCACAGATACGATGTAGAAATATGCCGATTATGGTATGAATATGATTTTAAAAAAAATTATATACCAAAATCGGCAGATGAGAAGCATTTTATATGCCGATTGTATTCTAAAAAACATCCAGAAAGACGAACATTTCTTTTAACAAGAATCTGTTGATATGATTGTCCACATCTACCGATTCTGGGAACAATCGGTCATCGTGCAAGTTCCGTATTGGTCGATTGTTCCTGAACCCAATTTTTTCCAAAAAATTTGTTCTGATTTTTTTTTCACTTTTTGATCTGTTTATGAGTGATTGGCATAAACCAAACAAAAAAAATTAATAACTTTTTTTAATAATAATAAAATTTAAATAACTAAATAACTAAATAAAAACTTTTAATTGGGAAATACTCCTACAAATTTTGGGATACCAAATAAAATAAAATAGAGATATTTTGAAGTAATATTAGAAACCCCTTATCCGTAGTTCTTTCGTAATATATAAATTACCCTTGATCAATTAGTTGTTAGTTAATAGATTACATTAAATAAACTTAAGATTTTATCGTTAGAGTATTATTTGTTAGTTATACAAAAATAGAGAGAAGAAGAAGTGTAGGAAAATTTGAGATTTGGGGAGATTTGATAGAAATGAGAGATTCTAGTCAGGAATTGGATGTTGGGGAACCTTCATTTTGACAAGAAGAAGGTGTTTACGTTGCTTTTGATAACAATTATTAATTGCAACATCTTGTAGATCATCTATGAAAAAAATCCAAAATCAAGACATTTATGAGTATGAAGGTTCAAGTGAAGAAACGACCTAGAAAAATAAAGAATCTAAAGATGCAAATACTCCTAATACTCAGGTATAGGTCCAAATGAGGTAGAAAGTTATTTTTTAAGCTCGAATTATGGTTGTTGAGTGGAAAAGCTTGTAGTCGCCATAGTCGAAGTTTAATAACAATGTCGATTCCTTACAATCGATATGGTATTCAAACTCATTTCATTCAAACACCTGGTATTACCCCATGAAAGTTATGCTTGGATGTACAGTCGGCATAGGTAAAAGTTTTGAAACTATACCGACTGTATCCTAAAACTTGACAATATTTTTAGGCTTTTGTCGGCATAATCGAATACATCTTATTATTCCGATTGTTTCCAATAGTATGCCCCAAAATGGGTTATTCTTGGCTTCACAATCGGCATCATAAGATGGGACACCAACTATGTCGACTTTGCCAAAAAACTGGCAGTATTTTTTTCTCTTAGTAGGCATTGAGGATAACTTTGTCGACAATGCCGACTGAGACCATTTAATTATTTTATTAATTCAAATTGTTTACATTCGACATTGTATTTATCTATCTAGCATGCTGACGGTTGGGAAAAAAATGGGGAAAAACTTTTGTAGTGAGTCCATATTGAGGGTAACTCTATCTACAATATCAACTGAGGCATTCAATATTTTTTACAACTCAAAATAGTGACAGTCGGCATTGCTTCTAGTTATCGAGCATGCCGACTGTTGAACTCTTCTATACTTTATACTGCCTAATTTTACGATTAACATAAATTAAATCTCTAGACCATGATGACTTGTCATTTTATTTCGACAATTTTTTTTTGTTAGATCGTACTTGTCGCCGATGCTGACCCTAAGCCTATGCGATATTTGAATCCAGATACTTCAGAGCACTATGAAAATGATTTGGTAAGTTACGAAATGATTTGGAAATTTCGTATTGGAATTTATTACATGATATATAAATTGTTATGTTTATGCGTAACGTAGGAATTCACACGTAAAGATGAGGCAATGAAGTGGGATATAGATAAGGCTTTCAAGAATCAACAACCTTAATATTCAATACCATCACTCACTCCAGAATAAAACTTGCACTGGTGGAGCTTACCCTCTCCCCTATTGGCTGGTGAATGTAACCGCGTATTCTCATTGGCTCGGAGGAAAACCATTCGTGTTTGTTGGATGAAATTTGGTGTTGTATTGTAAGTTGATGTAGCAAAGAACGGTGTAGATTGGTGGGTAGTTAATACACACCTGACGGACGCTCATCATTATTTAATATGTATGACCGTTGGATGGTCGAGATGTGGTTTTGGACGGCTAAGAATTTATTTTATATTCTTACACCGGGTTTATATTTTTTTAAAAAAATCGTTATCGTTGAATTTTCTGGATCGTTGAGACCGCTGATCTTAATTTTGGATTGTGTACAAAAATTGGCAAAAAATACTACACTATCCAACCCTTTCGTACACAAAAAAGCCAGGTTTGTCGATATTCTCTTATTTAAACCGTATATATAATACTATAATTAAATGTGATTATCTAAAAATACAAATTCATAGATATCGATTAATATTATTTCCAAAATTTATTCTTTTAGACGTATGAAAGATGCTCGATATTTCTTTCGTCAAAGATATTACAATAATTAAATGTGATTATCTAAAAATACAAATATGTAGATGTTGATTAATATTATTTCCCACATAAAATTTTATTTATGGAATTTCTGGGTTGTGTATTTCACCATATAAAGCATTCGAGAAAAAAAATCAAATCCTATTTTCCACGTTGCTTCTCTCTTTTAAGTTTTTTTTTCATGCGATTTAGAGCTCTCTGGTCTATTTTCATTGTTTGTTTTTTGTTGTGGAGGTACCCTTGATTATGCACATGTGACATGTTGTTGTTGTTATAGCCGTAGGTCAAACCCTAGCAATATCGAGGTATTCTATAAACTCATTCTGCAAATATATATATCAAATAGTGAATAGTTACGATTGATCATGTCATAATATCAACACGATTTTGTGATTTTTCAGTATTTTTTCTATTAATTTTCTTGGTGAAGCAGACGATTGTTTTTGGTTTTGATATTTTTATTATATTTTCTTACTGAGCACGGCTAATTTTTTGTGTTTGCAGATTCAGCAAGAAAGGAAGGTAACTAATGTCAACACAGTTTTGATTTTCGTTAAATATCTTATTTTTGCGTTTGTGTAATACATAGAAAAATTATTTTTTTATTAGATAGATGGAAGAGGATCCGGAGGTTTATAAAGGGTTTATTTTTGATACTGAAGACTAAAGACAAAGAATTCAATCTCTTCAAGTAGTTGTTAAAGTAATAGTCATCAGAGTCATGCAGTCCATCTCCTTGGCGGAGAAGAAAGTAAATAGTAGTCCCTTTCTTTTACCCTTAATAATGTCTCAATTTTTCGTGACAAAACTTGGCAACAAAACTTGAAAAGATTATATGCTTTAATAAAGAAATAAATTAAAATAAGAGCTACCTTAAACTTGCTGTTGTAGGTTAGTATTCAGGGCATTATTCCTTTCTCTCACACTCTGATTTCCATTTCAGTCTAAAAAGGTAAAGAAGCAGGTCACAACTGGTGGTGGATACGATGATTAGGAGAGGGTTTGGGCTAAGTAAAATTGCTCAGGAACCACTTTGAATTACAAAATAAGCTTCGGGTTTATGATGCGTGTTGGGAAAAGAACGACACGTGTAAAACGATTAAAGAAGGAGTCAGTGGTACTAAGAAGAACGAGAAGCACACAATTAAAGTTGTATCAAAGGATCGAGAAAGAACAGATGTGAAAGACTGAGTAAATTCCTGCATGTTTGACACATAAGATCGGGAAAGTAGTATCACACTGATCGAAACAGATAGCATTAAATGCTTATTGAACGGGAAAGTAGGAGTAATGATGAACGAGGAACGGGAAAGTAATAATAATAATGAATATAGAACGGGAAAGTAAGAGTAACAATGAACGTGGAGCGGGAAAGTAAAAACAATAATTACTTTTATTTACTTTAACCACATGGTCGACACATGTGATCGGGACAAAGATGATTCTCAAAGAACGAAGAGTACGTGTTAATCATACAAGGTAACGGACCAAAAAGTAAAGAGCATGACCTGTCAACCATACAATCATCCCGATCCAAAGGTAATAAGGAGAACGAAAGAAGGTATCGGGACAAGAGGGACCCATTAGATAATCTATAAATAGAAGAGAGTGTTCAACAGAGAGGGGGTCGAAAAATTAAAGCGAAGAAAAGGCTAAGGAAGAGTAATCAGAGAAGAAGGAAAAAGATCATTAGGTATGTATTCATTGTGTAAGATAGGATTTAAAAGTTTCACTATCGTGATTCATTTTCTATACTTAAAAAGATTATGAATTTGAGACTGTAATTTGATCATATTTTTGATCTGTAAATAAATGGTTAATTGAAATCTTTCTCATTAATTGATTTTAAAGAGGATTCTGTGTATCAAATTGTAAGTTAAAATCTTTCTATTTACTATTTTACATCAAATCATTGGTTGTTGATGTCAATAGGAATTTTGGCATAAACAATTTGGCGCTAGAAACAGGGACTGGGTTAAAGGATTTATCCTACCCGTTCATGAAAAATGGATTTTTCTGTTATATATGTATTTCAAAAGTAAAGAAATTTAGTATAAAGAATTTGATAGTTCTATGCAACATTTTGGCTTAATTTAACTTTAGCTAACATGTGATTTCTTTTGCATAATAACCTTTTAGTGATATGCAAAATGGAAATTGTATGTCATCAATTAGAAAAAGTTTTAAGTTTGAATGGATCCGTTTAAATGTTTGATTTCCTATTATATGTATTTTAAAAGATTCATGATAGATGATACAAATTATTTTACTAAAAGTATAGATAGATTTTTAAAAAAAGTCAGAAAACTAGTCTCTGTTACTTTCTTTATTAAATAATCAGTTACGAGATTATATGGCTAACTTTTAAAAGATCATTAGAATTCAAGAGGAAAAAAAAATAATCAAGAAACAAAGAATCCAAAAGAAATATGTCTCAAGAAGCAGGCTCTGGGAATCGACAAACAGACAAAGTTACAGACAAAAGGAAGGAGAGAGTGATCCAGAACAACAACAGAGTGATGTAGGAAATCATTCACCTATTCATGAATTAACTCCAAATACCATTATTCAAAATCATTCATCACATCATGAGAATTCAAGAAATGAAGTGAATTATCTCCAAAATCTGATGAAAGAAATGAATGAAATAAGAAGATAACAAAGGGCCAGTCATGATCGAATCGAATTATTAACCATAGAAAATCAAACTTTGAAAAGTGCGATTCAACGTGAGGAAAGAAAAGCTGCAACAGGGTCACGAAGTCAAGAAGCAATTTCTGGAAGACGTGCACCCATAAATGAAAAGGAAAATCAAGATCAGAGGATGGTGTTAGTAGGATCATCATCACGAGCTAGGAGGCAACGGGAAAATCAAGAAATTCAATGTGCACAATGGCAAAAATGTATTGAAGCAATGGAGCAAATGAAGGAAGAGATAAAAGGATTAAAAAATAAAGAAGAGGGAAGAATAGAAGAGGTGTTGAAAGAAGCCAAGCGGACACAGCTGGCTCAACAGTTGACATGTGTTCCATTGCCAAGAGAATACAATATCCCTGTATTTGAATGTTATGATGGTACGAAGGACCCGACTTCACATTTAAAATATTATAATCGAGTGATGTCACGACGGGACGGACACGAAGCAATAATGTGCCGATGCTTCCCATCAAGTTTGAACGGTTCAGTATTATTATGGTATGACAGATTGCCAGAGAGTTCTATTCAATGTTATTCACAATTAGTGAGGAAATTTATCGAAGTATACATGTACAATAAGCCCGCTGAGTCGGGAGTGGACAAATTATATTCCCTCACATCATGGCCAGAAGAAACGATTCGGTCATATACGGCCCGATGGCATACAATTTGTCAAGCAATTGGAGATGTAGATTCAAGTACAGCAATCAATCATTATAAATAGGGAATCGCTGATCGGAGATGTCAACTCTTTATTGAAATTCATCGTAACAATCCCAAAACCGAGGGACAGCTCAGGGAAATAATAGAAACATGTGCAAGATTACAAGATGTGCAGGAACAAGGTCCAAGAACTAATTCACAAAATCAAAGAAACATGAAAAGGACAAATTCAATCGAAGTATCACCAGAACAAAAAAAGAAATTCCCTCATAAATCTGAACCAAGGGAATCAAAGCGCCCACCGCAAGGGGATAACAAAAATTTTGTTCTGCGATTTCAAGAAAGTGTGTTCACAAAACTCAATATACTCATATTCTGAATTATTCGAAATCATAAAAAATAAACCAGATTTTCAGTGGCCATCATCAAAAGGCAATCAGCCTGAGTTCACACAACGTTCGAAAGATTATTGTGAGTACCACTGTTATAAAGGGCACACAACCAATAATTGCAGGAATTTTATTATACTGGTACAAAAAATGATTGATGCAGGAGAGTTGAAATAATTTATTCAAAGGCCGAACCAATAGCAAGACCAGACAATGGCAAGGCAGTGCATATCCCATATAAAGAACACACCATTAATATGATATCATTATCAGAAGAAAGAGATATAGATATGAATGCAGCAATCAATAAAAAGTTGTGCAAGAGGATTCAAGACCATGAAATTTTTAAAGTATCAGGAAGGATAACAGAAGCTTGGGAAGACTGGATGGCATCCCCTTTAACTTTCTCATCACAGGAAGTAAATCATAAAATTGAGATGCACAATGATCCTTTGGTTCTTACATTGCTAATGTCAGGATGAAATGTTAGAAAAATTCTTTTGGATGGGGGCAGTTCTTTAAATGTGTTGTTTCATGACACATTTTGCAAAATGGGACTCAAAAAAGATCAGTTAATCCCGTCCCGATATGTAATTTATGGGTTCAACGGAATGGCTTCAAGACCTGAAGGAGATATTGATTTGCAAGTATCTGCTGGACCAATTAACATCTTGACAAGATTCAGCGTAGTAGATACTCCATCCCCGTACAATGCAATAATTGGGAGACGATGGGTACACCAGCTGAAGGTGTAATTTCAACTTATCATCAATATTTGCGGTTTCCAACACCGCAAGGAGAAATGGAGATCAAGGGAGATCAAGATGATGCGAAATTTTGTATAATAGCATAGGTAAGAATGCATGACGAACGGGAACAACAACATCGGGAAAGGAAGAAAGACCGTAAAATCAAAGCAAAGGAAAAGGAGATACATCAATACTTGAAAAGAAACATCGAACAAAAAGCAACAAATGAGTTAGGAGAAAGCAGTAAGAATCAATAAAATTCAACAAGTCAGCAGTTCGAAGGAACCTCATAGCAATTAAAGGGAACTCCAACTTCGATCGGGAATCCTAAACCAATTTTCACTTCTAGAAGAAACTAAAAGTATAAATATTGGAACTTCAGAATGGCCTAAACAAGTGCGAATTGGAACGTTGATGAAAGAAGACATGGAGCAAAGTTTAATCAAGCTACTTCGTGATTTTATAGATATATTTGCATGGAAGATGGAAGATAGGCCCGGGATAGATCCAAGTATTGTACAACATGAATTACAAATACGTCCCGATGCTATACCATTTCGACAGTGGATACGAAAGGTTGCACAAGAGTATCACGATCCAGTTGAAAAAGAATTAGCAAAACTTTTAAATGCAGGATTCATTCGTGAAGTGCGATATCCAACGTGGATTTCTAATATGGTGATCGTTCCAAAAAAGAACGGTGGAGTAAGAATCTGTATAGACTTCACCAACTTAAATAAAGCATGTCCGAAAGATAGTTATCCACTTCCCAACATTGATCAATTGGTATATGTTGTAGAAGGCCATGAGGCATTATCTTTTATGGATGGTCAGTCGGGATACAACCAGATTGCACTTGCAGAAGCTGATCAAGAACACACTGCGTTCTTCACTCCACGGGGTTTGTATTGCTATACCAGGATGCCGTTTGGGTTACGAAACGCGGGAGCAACATATCAACGACTGGTTGATGCAATATTCAAACCTTGGATCGGACAAATACTGGAAGTTTATGTGGATGATATGTTGGTAAAGAGCAAATTTTCTATCAATCATCTACAAGACCTCACTGAAATTTTTGGTGCATTACGAAAATACAAGATGAAAGTTAATCCGGAGAAGTGTATTTTTGGTGTTACTTCGGGACGTTTTTTGGGTTACTTGGTTACAAGAAATGGAATTGAAGTTGATCCAACAAAAATTCAAGCAATAACAGATATGCCATCACCCAACAACATTAAAAGTGTACAGAAATTAAATGGATGTTTGGCTGCTTTAAGCAGACTTATTGCCAGATCATCAGAACGGTGCAAACCTTTCTTTGATATACTCAAGAAGAAAAATAAATTTGATTGGAACGATCGATGTGAACAAGCTTTCCAAAACATAAAAAAACATCTGGCTACATTGCCAGCATTACAGAAACCGGAACCTGAAGAAATATTAACTTTGTATATAACGGCAACGGAAGATGCAATCAGCGCAGTGATGGTACGTACTAATGAGAAAATAGAAAAACCGATATATTATATCAGCAAAACCCTTAATTCGGCAGAAAGAAATTACACTAAAATCGAACAACTCATTTTATCATTGGTCTTTGCCACTCAGAAGTTACATACTTATTTTCTCACACATTATGTTCGTGTCCCGAGCAAGGCACCGTTACAATCAGTATTAAAGAATACATGAAAAGTAGGAAGGATCGTAAAATGGAACGCCCATCTAGAACAATTCAACATCATTTATGAGTTACAAACCGCACAAAAATCTCAAGTTTTAGCTGACTTCCTTGCGGATTTCCCGATTGAAGAAGAATATGAAATTCAAGGTCCGATAGGTGGAAAAAAAGAAATTAACTTATAAAACTTTTTCATTAAAATTTTCATCACATTAATAATTCATTTTTTATCTATGTTAAAGGATTACCAGGATGCGAGGAAGAGGACCCACAAGATATTCTGAACTCAACAATCTCTCAAAGGTGGGAAGTCTTTGTTGATGGGTCCCGAAACAAAGAAGGTGCAAGAATTGGCATTGTGATTACTGCACCAATGGGAGGGCGAATGACACATTCATTCCGTCCTGAGTTTGAAGAACATACAAACAACATAGTAGAATATGAAGCTGTGGTTCATGCTCTAAAACTCATCATCGAGCTAGGAATCAGCAATGTTCGACTCACAAGTGATTCACAGTTGGTAATTCGACAAGTCGAATTAAGATATCAAACACTTGATGAAGATTTAGTACAATATAAAAACCTTGTTCAAATCTTAGCAAATCAAATCCCACACATTATTTTTCGGCATCTGTCCCGAGACAAAAATCGACATGCTGATGCACTGGCGTTCCTTTCCTCCATGGTAAACGATCCTAATATCACAGCAATAAAAGTCGGAAGAATATATGAACCATCTATCCAGATAAAAGCACTTCATAACATAGAAGAAGATGTGATAGAAGAAATTAATGATCTCGCAATACAAAATGCCCCATCTATGCCTCAACAAGTAGATGATCAACCAAGTGAACAAGATTGGAGGATTCCGATTCATCAATATCTACAAGATAACATATTGCCTTCAAATTCTAAAGAAGCAAGAAAAATTCAACACAAATCGGATGTTTACCAGCTTCGGGATGGAATTTTGTATCGTAAATCATACATCGGGCTACTATCCCGATGCTTATCACAAAAGGAAGGAATACGGATAATCAAAGAAATACATTATGGAGATGCGGGAAACCACAGTGGAAGGCGTTCACTCGCATTAAAAGCTAAAACCCAAGGTTATTATTGGATATCCATGCTTAAGGACTCAGAAAACATGGTACGAAGGTGTGAAGAATGTCAACGATTCGCAAAGAAAATAAAAGCACCTGCCACAGAGCTTAATTCTATACTCAGTCCATGGCCATTTACGAAATGGGGGGTAGATATTGTTGGTCCGTTAGTTGAAGGGACCAAAAAGAGAAAATATTTAATAGTGGCCACCGATTATTTTACCAAGTGGGTAAAAGCTAAAGCATTAGCTCGGATCAGAGATTCCGATGTGTTCACATTTTTATTTGAAAATATCATCTGTAGATTTGGGATTCCAGCAACCTTAGTTTCTGATAATGGAAAGCAATTTTAAGGAAAGAACATTGATATGCTATTTGAATCATATAACATTCAGAAACACAAATCCACACCATTTTATCCTCAAAGTAATGGACAAACTGAATCAACAAATAAAACAATTGCAATAAATCTGAAGAAAACATTGGATAGATATTACAAACGCTGGTGTGAATAATTGCATAATACATTATGGGCGTATCGCACCACAAAAAAAGAATCCACTGGAGAGTCACCATTCCTTCTTACCTACGGGACATAAGCAGTTATACCAATAGAAGTCATTCTACCTACAACTAGAACAGAAGCATGGGAGAAAAATCTAAATTCAGATTTAATGTTGCAAAAGTTGGATGATTTCGAAGAAAAAAGAGAGGTGGCACTCCAGAAAATGGAGAATTATCAAAGGAGGTTGGCACGGGATTACGACAAAAGGGTCAAGTCACGAAACTTTGTCCAAGGACAATATGTTTTACGACAAATCCCAGAATACCATCGGGACAAAAGTGCTGGAAAGTTCGCACCAACCTGGGACGGTCCGTACGTAATACAAGCATCAGCGGGACAAGGATCATATTATCTTCGGAATATGCAAGGAGACATCTTACAACATCCATGGAACGCACAATACTTAAAGCTTTATTATCCATGATTAATAGCACAGCTATGGTGGCCAATACAGGTATCAAAGTCTTTATTCAATACTTTATCTAATAATAAAATTCTTTATGAAGTTATACTTAAAATAAGAATCAATTCCAGGAACATCTTATTCTGGAAAACGCTACGATTGGCGACATAATC
>JAJJMC010011024.1:0-12356 GCA_023531435.1 Papaver californicum | reverse complement strand
CAGGATTTGCAATTGTTGTGTTGGCTTGAGTGATTTCTCTAGAAGGAAAGGGTGTAGATCCATCAACGTAGCCGATTAGATCATAACCTATAAAGAGTGTTTGGAATTGAATCTTCCAGGAGAGATAGTTGGTGGTGGTGAGCTTGAGCGGAGCTTGTGCAGCTACGTTGATGCTGACAAGAGAAGTGTTTGGATTGTTGGTGTTGATGGTCGTAGCCATTGTTGTTTTAAAAAAAAGAAGAGGTTGGTGTTTGGATCAGAGCTCTGATACTATAACAGAGTTGATTAATTGATTGATGAATCTCATTGAGTTTATACAAGTTGATATATATATATATATATACGAATTGAAGAGTTCGGTTTCTAAAGATCCTATTAACACTAGGTTTAGTTGTACATGGCCGGTTCAAGTGGAAGACTTGGAATGTTGTTGCAGGTTGTTGCAGCCGGTGCAAGACCGAGTCTCATGGGAGACTAGAGTGTCCTCTGACAGATAATGTGAGGGATAAGGGCGAGAAAGAAATTGTGGATTGGTTTGAAGTTGAGGATGGAGATGATGAGAATGAGGACGATTATGTGATTGAGGACATGGAAGGAGGAGTAGAGGAGGGTGAGGAGAATGAAGAGTCTGATGAAAAGAAAGAAAGCGTAGAAGAGAATGAAGAGTATTGGAAAGAGGAGTTTAATAAGACGGTAAGAAGTTCGGATGCAATGGGAAGTTTCATTACAAGAAGTGTTGAGAGAACTACAGCGTATTACAAGCAACAAATGAAAGCGAGGGAAGAAGATAAGGAGGAAAAACTTGGAATATTATCGGAGATGACAGAGACAAATCATGATGGTGAATGGAAGTAGGAAAACAAAGATGAAGCAAGAGGAGTGGAAAATTGTGGGAAGTGGACCGAATAGGAGGAAAATAAAAAAGAGTAGAATTCCACCTGAGTTGTTTGTAAGAGCAGCTGTTCGACCATTTACTTGCAGGAATTTAGTTAAAGAGATTGTTCTTATGAGACATGGAATTGTCGATGGTGACCTCTGTGTGAAAGGTTAAAGGAAATGGTCAGTTTTCATTGTTTTTGAGCTATGGTTAATGGTCAATTGGTCGTGTAGAGGATGAACAACTCCGTAAGGAATCGAATTTATTCGGTTAAGTATTGCCTTACTTGTGTAAATTGATTGGTCTCGTTTTGGTTAACATTAAAGAAAATATGCCATCCAGATAGCAGCTTCATATTGGAAAGCAGAGCATTTCTATTGGGTTTGGTTAGCTTATACATTTTGTTTTTTCTTTCTACCGATATACTGATTATAAGATTCACATTTTATGTTCTGCATTGTCTAATCTGTAAACCTGGAATTTGTTACTAAGATAGAAGAGGTAGTCAATTTCAAGTCAGGGTTCCAGCTGGTGATAAGGTAATCCTCTATCTTCTTCTTTCTCTTTGTTTTATGTTTTTGATTGTGGGAATTGAGTGTCCTAGTTATGATACTGAACTTTGGTTGGTGACACCTTTTATACTGAGCATATTTTCGTATTTAACTTTTGTTGGAATTTAAGAGGTTTTGAAGAACAGAATAATTGAAGTTGTAGATTAACTAATTGTGTTTGTATGAAAAGCTTGTGGCTATTGCTTTTTCATGTTTTTTATTACTATTAGTTAATAGATTGTGTTACTTAGACACTTCTGCAACACTTGGGAGAAGATGCAATGCTGTCTCCTCAAGTGCTCAATTGGCGCCAGAATTCCATGCTGCAGGTGTATTCAGTTCCTTAAGCACTCAATATTTGGCAGTAGTGAGCTGGACATGTGTTTTGCTTACTTTGATAAGTTGTCTTCAAAATCAGATACATGAACCAAACAGACTAACACCTAATTAGCATACACACCTGAACCGAGATATTGAATTGACTGGGGAAAGTCAGTGCTTAGATAGTTTGCTTCATTTTTTTTTTTGGTTCCTATGCCTTTTTCTTCC
Organism: Papaver californicum; assembly: GCA_023531435.1. Classification (NCBI taxonomy): domain Eukaryota; kingdom Viridiplantae; phylum Streptophyta; class Magnoliopsida; order Ranunculales; family Papaveraceae; genus Papaver; species Papaver californicum. The sequence continues at coordinate 10,379 of JAJJMC010011024.1, read as the reverse complement.
CATGAAAGAGTTTGTGACAGAGAGTTTGTGAAAGAATTGAAAGAAAGTTAAAGAAATGAAATTGGGAAATCACTGATCACAAATTTCTTCATATGTATTCGGGGTTTGCATCCCAATGCTAATTAGGTGTTAGTCTAGTTGGTTCATATATACTTCCCCAAGAGCCTACCATTCAGGATTCAGCCATGGTCAGACCCCCTTCATTTCACAATTTTGTTCGCTTATAATAAGTTTTAGAAATAGCATATTTCAAATTTGTGTCGGGAAAGTTAGGTAAGGGCAAGTCCTATTATGGTATGGAATATTTCCATGTCCAAACAATCAACCATAAAAAAATTGGAAATGCAAATTTTGTGGTATTCTTAAGTATTGCCTTACTTATGTAATTGATTGGTTCTCATTTTTATGAACATTAAAGAAAATATGCCATCCAGATAGCAGCAAAGCAGAGCAATTCTATTGGGTTTGATTTTCGGATACATTTTGTTTTTTCTTTCTAGCGTTTTACTGAAGATAAGATTCACATTTTCTGTTCTTCTTCGTCAAATTTGTAAACCTGGAAGTTATTATTAAGATTGAAGACATTAAGAAGTAGTCAAGCTGGTGAGAAGTTAACTCTGTTTTATGTTTTATCCCTAGTTATGATAATAAACTTTGGTTGGTGACGAGTTTTATACTGAGCATATTTTTGTAGATTAGTTGAGTTGTGTTATTACGAAAAGCTTGTGGCTATTGCTTTTTCATGTTTGCTATAAATATTAGTTCATCCTTTGTGTTACTTAGGTAATCTTGTTTGTTTCGTGATAGACACTTTTGCGACCCTTGATCAGAAGATGCAATGCTGTCTCCTCAAATGCTCAATTGGCGCCAGAATTTCTTGCTGCAGGTGATCTCTTCCCGCTGATAGACCTTGCAGGTCTATTCAGTTCCTTACACACTTAACTTTGGGCAGTAGCGTGCTAGATATGTGTTTTGCTTACTTCGATAATTTGTCTTCAAAATCAGATAAATGAACCAAACAGACTAACACCAAATTAGCATACACACCTGAACCTAGAGATCTGTTTGACTGATAATATCGAAAGTATAACGATGAAAACATGTTTGAGAAGATTTGGAAGTTTGCTCTTCTTTTTTCTTCTATTCACAAAGTGCCTTTATCTTCCCATGAATGAGTTTGTAAAGGAATTGAAAGAAAGTTTAAGAAATGAAAAAATGAAATTTGAAAATCACTGATCACAAATTTTATCATGTATATGTCGACCTATATATGACAATGCCAATCTGACTTTTCAATCTAGATTTGGGGTTTGTATCCCATTGCTAATTAGACCGTTTGGAAACATACACTTTCCAACCATTATTTTCAGAGAGAAGTATGTAGTCAGTTTCCCGAGAGCCTGCCATTCATGATTTAGCCATGGTCAGACCTTCATTTCACTTTTTTTTTTCTCTCTTAGAACAAGTTTAGAAATAGCATATTTCATATTTAGAGTCGTCTGGTAAAGCTAGTTAAGGGCAAGCCTTATGATATTTCCATGTCCAGACAATCAACCATAAAAAACTTGGAGATGCATATTTTATGGTATTCCGGAGTTCCAATACTCTATCCTATAAAGCGCTACTTCTCATATGAGAATCTAGAGCGCACATGTTCATTCCAGTGATCCCTCAAACAGTCTTTGGAAACCGTTGGCCTGTCTTTGGAACACCATAAGACTTGCTTTTCCATGCTTTTCATGGAAGGTGGCTCTGGATATGAAAAGTTTCTACACTATAGACTTGCTCTTAGGATGTTCAGTTATTCAATTTTCGCGAACTTCAAATTTGTAGAGGTTTCATGCTCTGTGTACCCTTTACCAGTGGGCAGCATGCGAGTTCTTCATGGGCCACTATATATGTATTAAGTGATTGTGTGATCTTCACCTTGGTTTCTAATGTGTGTGGTAACATTATGACTAGTTACAGAGAATTCCCGTCTCGTTTCTGAGAGTGTACAGATTACAGAAGCAGGGATGCCTTTAAGCTGGGTCTTGTACCACCTCAAGTTATCATGTAGATCCCTTCCAATGTATTGTCAATGTTGTTTGGGAATGAAAAACGTCAAAGGTGGCTTGTTGATAGCAGTCCTGAGACCCACTGCGACACCAAATTGTTGACAGTTGCAACAGAAGCTGCTGTCAGCTTCTGTGTATACTAGCACTAAATCATTATATTCTAGGTAGGTTTCTTTCTCAGTTTTCAAGGTTTCATGAATACATATATATTTTATGGATAAATACAAGCTGGATTACAATCAACTTCTGTATACACTAGCACTGTTATAATATAGGTTTGTATTTTTCTCGACGTTTAATAAGAAAAAGCTAGAATACAAGCTCTTGTGCAAACTTGTTGCAGTCTACCTTAGGTAGGACCCTCTGGGACTGCCATATCAATTATTTCAGAAAAATAATATTAAAACACAATACCGAGTCAGAAGAACTAATTATTCATTAGTATGTTTTTAAACACTATTAGTTTGTTAACAAATTATCAGCTAGTTTGACTTTTTAATCCACACACTCTAACAAATACTGTTTCCGTCCCATAAAAAGTAAACCATTTTTTTTAATCCAAAAATAAGTGAATTTTTTTAGTTTTATATATCATTTTCTAAACAAATCATTACTAATATATAATTAGTATTATTAAAATTTTATCAAATATATACGAAGAATTTGATAGTCATATTTATATTTTTTTTCGTTGATCTTTAAAAAAATTATGCATGGCGTATTTTGTAATGATGCGGTTGCCACAAGGTTTCGTGGGTAAAAACACTGTGGGTAAATCTTTTGTTCTTTTTCCTTTTTTTTTCTGTTGATCGATGAGTAAACGTAAAACAAAAGTGATTGAATGTACCTGGAGACTACCTGGAGAAGATTTACCTACTGGAAATATATATATATACCTACTGGTACTGCTTCCTGTTACCTAGGGAAAATTAAGCTCTGTTCTCACATCTACATCTCTGATCAGATAGACAATTTATTTTTAACAAGTCTTATTCATGAACTTACAGAATTACAAACAAACAAAAGAGACATCGATTGCACAATCTTGGACAAAAACAAACACACCACAAACAAAGAACAGAAAAACAAACACACCGCAATCAAAGAACAGAAAAGCAAAGCAAAGCCAAACAAACGAACGTGCAAATGAAGGTTATTGCATGCAAACTGAGGTGGGTGCTGCATGCAATTAAGTATGTCAATCATCACCATCATTACCACCACCACCGATAGACGAAGCGAGCTTTATTCGAGAGGAAGAGGGATAACATCGTACCTATAGCCATAACCATTTTGGCCAGTAAAAAGGCCATCGTTCTTCTCAGTAACTTTTGTACCCCCATTTTTCAAAACGTCACGCTGAGTGTACGAGAATGGTATGTCGTAGGAAACCCGTGTTGCCATCAGACTTGCCTTCAACCTAGCCATAGATGGCACAGTGATCGTTTTCACAGACCCCACTTCAAGGCTTTCTGTCACCGTTTCCCCCCACTCGGAAGATTTGGTAACAGCACCTGAAATCTCAATCTCACCCGATCCTATGTCTGGGATACCAACGGTTATACTCATCTTGACACCCACTGTCAAAAAAACACTTGTACTCCAATTGGTTGTATTGGTAACGGTAGTCTTGAGATTTAATTCTGACGTTAAGGGATTTGGAGTTTTGTTGCTCGAATCATCACTGATAAGTGCAACACTTTTCTTGTTGTAAATCCTTGCATCATTGAGGTGATATCTGACGTTTTCGATCTTCCTTGAGATAACGGGCTCCTCAATAACCATGTAGCTCCAATCGTCGGGATAGTTATTAAGTGTGGCAAGGCAGTTCTCCTTGTTATCTGCTGAGTGCATATTGCAAAAATAGTTGCTCTGCAAACTTCGCATGATGATGCGGTTGCCATCAACTATCGTGGGGAAAAACACAGTCTTGGTGTCATGGACTGTGGAGGAATCCTGCTTTAACAATACCCAATCACTATAATCCATATCCATCCAATACTTGCCAAAGGAAGTACTCTTCAGACGGATGCCACCATTGCGACTTGGAGACACTTCGTAGTCAAACACTGAGGAATTATCGGCTTGGCGATTGAAGTCCATAAACCCGTCTTCGAAGGCCTTAAGGTGGTTTCCACTTTTAACGCCCTTGATCCTGATAAGGTCGGGCAACACAACGATAGATTCCCAGTCTAGGAAGGTGCACAAATCATAGTTCTTTATACGCGATAAAGTTAACAAGCCGCTTTGTATCGGATTGGACACAACGTAGTAGCCGGTTCTGACATGGAGAAGGCTAAGGATGCGGTTATCGTCGGATTTCAAGAAAATAGGCTGGAAGAGCGTGCATTATTTGTCGAACTGATTCTCCTCGGGTTTGACGGCCGTGGCAGTGACAAAGCCATTCTCGTTCCCTTCCCAAAACCAGTACTTGTTATTCTGCAAGGACCTGATATGGACGAGTCCAGTTCCCTTGGTAGCTGGTATCACCTCAAACCTCGTTTCGAGGTCAAAACTGTAATCTCCATAAAACCGGAGGGCGGTTTCCACTGAATTCTGTGTGTACAAGCGCAGGTATTTATTGCTATCGTTTGATTGGATAATCACATACTTTGGGAGTTTTTGTGCCATGATGGCATGAACATCTGCATCATTCTCATCCAAAGTAACAACCGTTTCTGCTACTTCTTCTCCATCAACAAGACAAGTCTGGCTTTCTAATGGAACCTCCTGCACGTACTCTTGAGTAGTAGTATCATCATTAAGAGAAGTAATGGCGGTAGGAGTTGTTGCTTCCATTTTCTTTCTGACACTCAAGTTTTTTTTTTTTGCTTGGTTGTGTGTTTCTCTGCATATAACACAATTGGATGTGGTATTTATAAGCCCCATTGCATAATGACCGAGGACAGATTCATCATGAACTTTCCCATCAGAATATCATCATTAATTCACCTACTGATGAGTAAATATAAGGGGATTACTCACCTACTGATGAGTAAATATAAATCATTCACCTGCTAATGAACATACTCCACTACTACCAACCTAGTAGATCTCAAATTAAAATCTGTTATAGACTTAGTCTTTCTGTTTTGACTAGACTTAGTTTTTCTGTTTTGACTTAGTCTAAGTATTAAGACATTGGTATAAGTATCGATTGTTAGTGTAGAATGTAACGTAATGAAAATAAAAAACATTACTATCATCTTCTCCAACATCTCTTTCTCTGATTTTAACAAAATTATCATGGTATCAGAGCCACTTTTCTTCATGTTGAATCAAAATCAGTGGAACAAAATTTTTATAAACATCATTTTGCTTCTTCATATTCAATTCAAACAGATTCAAACATTTTTCAATATTTTTCAATTTTTCTCTCAAATTTTTCTCTTCTTAGATCTTTGATTCAGGTGAATCTGCTACTACATTTTTCAACAACATTTTCTTCATCAACATTTTTCTTCATCAACATTCTTTTGATCTGCAATTTTTCGAATCATTTAACATCAAATCATCAATAATTTTTACATGCCTGTTACTAGAAGCATGGCTAATAGATCAGATTCTTGGGGTAGAAACTCAAATGCAACTGCTGCAGAACCAGATTTCTCATCAAATTTCTCTCTACCAATTACTAATATTTCAAATTTCATTTCGATTAAACTTGATTTAACAAATTATTTGTTAAAGAAAGATCAGTTTGAATCAATTCTCATTTCAACAGGTTTATTTGGTTATGTTAATGGTGAGATTCAAGAAACAACAACAGAAATACTAACAAATGGATTTCCAGTGACAAATCCAAGATGGATATATTGGCGTAAACTAGGTAGATTTGTGGTTAGTTGTTTAAAAGCAACATTAACATCCACTGTTTCTAGTGATGTTCTAGGTCTCTCATCTGCCAAAGAGATTTGGTTGTTTCTTGAAACAACATTTAAGCAATAATTTGCTGCTAGAAAAGGTATGCTTCGTAACTAGCTTCAGAATATTCGTAGGGGTACTCAATCAATTACTTCTTATCTGCATCAACTAAAAATGATTGCTGATTCTTTGTCTGCAATTGGAGAAAAGGTGAGTGAGGCTGATCTCACTATGCATATCTTGAATGGCTTGGGAAGAGAATATGATAACTTTGTTGTCTCTTCTTATAATAGAGAATCCTCTTTTATTTTCTCTGAACTTAAAGTCAGATTGCTAATTCATGAGCAAAGGCTACATGATCAACAACAAGAAATGACAGCAAGGTTTGATTCTCAAGAGTCAACTGCATTTTACACTATAAATGTTACCTCTGGTGCAAGATTTGGATCTAGTTCTGGTATAAACAATGGATCAGCAAATGGATCTACTTCTAGTTCAGTTTCCATTCTTGGCTCTGGTGGCACTAGAAGACCACAAACTGACTATTGAACTGTGGAAGGCCAAATTTGCAGAAGAATGGGACAATATGCTAGCAGGTGCTTCTTTAGATATGCTCTACCAAAGAATGTAGGATTTTCTGTTGCTGCTGCCAATGTTGCTGAAATGGAAAATGCTTTCTCATCCTGTAATGTTACTGCTTCTGACAGTAGTTTGCACTCAACACCAACAACTTGGTTGTCTGACAGTGGAGCTTCTTCTCACATGACTGGTGATGCTTCTCTGCTTCAACATTTTTCTTCTTATGCTGGCAAGGAGAAGGTCATGGTGAGAAATAGTAAGACACTGCCTATTACTTTAACTGGAACTTCTTTTGTGCAAATACAACAAACTAGTTTTAGTTTAAACACAGTTTTACTAGTTCCAGAACTCAAGCATAATCTCTTGTATGTTGCTAAGTTTACCAAAGACAATTGTTGCTATTTTATGTTTCATCCTTATGGTTATGAGATAAGAAACATGCTTGATAATACTATGTTGGCTCATGGTGATGTTGTTAATAATCTGTATCCCATTCAGCGTCTGTCTTCTATTCCATCACTAAATCATTCTCCATTTGTTTCATCTAATATGCCTTCTGCTACTTCCTTGTGGCATGCTAGATTAGGTCATCCTTCATCTCACTTTTTGAATCAATTACAATATCAGAAACAAATACAAACAGGTTAGTCTAGCAAATCCTTTATCTGTCATCCTTGTCAACTTGTTAAGAGTAAAAGACTGTCATTCTCTCTTTCTGCTACACATGCAATTCAACCTTTATATCAGATTCAATGTGATGTATGGGATCTGCACCTGCGGCATCTCTAGATGGATACAAATACTACATTGTTTTTATAGATGGTTATAACAGATATCACTGGATTTATCCTAATCTTGTTTTACACATTTTAAGAGTTTAACAGAAAATTTGTTTTCAATTCAAGTGAAGTTCTGTCAAGTTGATGGTGCTATTGTGAAGGGTCAATTTAAACTTTTTCTTGATTCTCATGGGATTTTTGTTAGGATATCTTGTCCAAATACTTCAGAGAAGAATGGCCTAGCTGAGAGGAAGCATTGGCACATTACAAAAATGGGTAACACTCTCTTATTTCATGCTTCAGTTCCAAAAGAATTATGTTTTGATTCTTTTCAAATAACAACTTACCTTATCAATAGAACTCCATCCAAGATTTTGGCATACAAATCTCCTTACGAAGTTCTTTTTCATTCTATTCCGGATTACAAATGGTTGAATTTTTTTGAATGTTTATGCTATCCATTCTTAGGAAGTTCCAGAGTTGATAAGCTTTTTTCTAAGTATGTTATGTGTGTTTTTGTTGGCTATAGTTCTATGCATAAGGTTTACAAATGTTATAATCCAATTTCAAAGAAAACTTATATTTCTAGAAATGTTGTTTTTGATGAGTCCAAATTCTATTTTACTTTAAATTTATCTCCAGATTCTGTAACTTCAGTTCAGCCATTTTTTGTTGTTGCATCTCTTCCTTCTGCTTCTGACAATGTTTCTAGTCCAACCAGTACTGTACTTACTAGATCAAAACAGGAATTTCTAAGCCAAAGTTGTTTCCTGACCATGTTGCACATCTCACTGTGAGGCATCCTATACCTATTGCTTTCACATCCTTATTAACTATCACTTAGCCTAAGTGTTTCAAGACTACTTCAAAAATACCTCACTGGATAACTTCAATAAAGGATGAGGTAGATGCATTGGTACAACAGGAAACATGGGATTATGTTCCACCAGAGCCCTGGATGAACATTTTGGGTTGCAAGTGGGTTTATAAGGTGAAGTTACATGCTGATGGGTCTGTTGCCTGGTATAAGTCTAGGTTAGTGGCTCAGGGTTATACTCCCTACAGGGTGTTGATTTTAAGGACACATTTAACCCATTAGTTAAGTTTTCTACTGTCAGGATTGTCCTTACAATTTCTTTAACTAAACACTGGTCTGTTAAGCAATTGGATGTCTCCAATGCTTTCTTGCATGGCCATCTGGATGACACTATATATATGCACAACCTCAGGGATTTGTACATCCTGATTATCCATCATATGTGTGCAAGCTGAAGAAAAGCCTATATGGCTTGAAGCAAGCACCAAAAGCATGGTTTCAAACTTTTAGTTCTTTTCTGATATAGTATGGCTTCAAGAAGTATGTGTCAGATACTTCTATATCTATATATACTTCTGATGCTGACATGTTGGTTCTCTAGGTATATGTTGATGATATTTTGATAACTGGTAGTTCTGATAGTTTGATACATGATGTGATAAAAGCCTTAGGGACAAGATTTTCTTTGAGGGAATTAGGAGATTTGTCATAGTTTTTGGGCATTGAGGCTTCAAAACCAACTTCTGATACTATGTTGCTAACACAGAAGAAATGTACTATGGATCTTTTGACTAAGGCACAAATGCTGAATTGCAAACCTTGCCATACTCCTGTGGCCAAGGCTAATAGAGTCTCCATTACTGATGGGACATTATAGAGTGATGCAATAGAATATAGGAATATAGTAGGTAGTTTACAGTATTTAACATTAACTAGACCAGATATCTGCTTTGCTGTCTCTTCTGTATCTCTGTTTATGCATGCTCCATCAGATACTCATATGCTTCTAGTTAAGAGGATTCTTAGATATCTGAAGGGAAGTTTGGGTTCAGGAATCTGTCTAAGATCTGCTGATTTGCAATGTTTATAAGCATATACTGACTCAGACTGGACTGGATGCCCTGATACCAGAAGATCTACTTCTGGTTATGTTGTTCTTTTGGTTGGGTCTGTTGTTGCTTGGTCATCTAAGAAGCAACCCACTGTTTCCAAATCATCTGCTGAAGCAGAATACAAGTGTTTGACAGTGGCAGCTGATGAGTTACAATGGGTTTCATATGTTCTTAATGAGTTAAATTTACCATTACAAGGTCCAGTGCATCTTTATTGTGATAATACTAGTGCAATCTCTTTGACTACTAATCCTGATTTTCATGCAAAGTCCAAGCATATAGAGGTACATGATAGGTGCATAAATCATACATTTTAAGTAGTTTTTCCTGACCCTTATTTGCTATATTTGAGTGAATTACTATGTTTTATCATTACTTTCGAAGTTTAGTCGCCTTTTCAGGTTACAGTTCAGAAACCCGCAGAATGGAACTGTATTAGAAGAATTACCGAGGAGCCAGTAAAACTCTGCTGAATTTAGGCCTTTCACCATCCAAAGTGTAGGAAATTGAATTACGAAGCCAACGGCAAAAGAACGAGGTCATTCTGATCTCGTATGAGGAAGTTATGGGCAAAGCCACATGGTGGCAAACTAGCTTGTGCAACTAGCGCCCAGGCGCTATGTTGGCTGAACCGTATGTGCTAAGTGACGAGTTGGAGGTGCTAGAGTGGTTTGATGGGCTAGTGGATAGCCTTGGTGGGGTAGTAGCTAGCTTGGGGAAGTCATATGGGATTAGGAAAGGATTTGGAGTTGATATATCTTGTTGGAGTGGAATAAGGAAACTTAGCACATTTCCTAGTTCTACTAGGATTGTGAAAGTGGCTAACTCAAGTTCTATAGAAATAAATCAGGCCTTTCTCATGGCAAGCCTTTTGGAGAGGTAGATATAGCATATATTGGAGGCTCAAGGGACAATTGGAGGTCAGGTTCACTTAACAATGCAGGCTCACCAAGTTAGCCACAAGTTGGCAGCCGAGACACAAGGGCAGGCGCAACAAATTTAGGAAAGGCTGAAAACCAAAGTTCTCACGCAACAAATTTCGGGAGAAACTCATATATAATCTAAAAACATCCAGGAGAATAGGATATCACGGTGAAAAAGAACAAAATATACAGGAGAAGAAAAAGAGAAAAGAAGAGAAGGTTTTAGGCGCAACTTAGGCTGCTGGCTA
>JAJJMC010011023.1:9512212-9583800 GCA_023531435.1 Papaver californicum | reverse complement strand
ATTCATTTTTGTTTATTAATCTTCAGTATACATTCTTAGAGATTTGTTAAAGCTTATATTGGTTGTTAAGTCCAATTATTTGAGGTTGTTATCACGTTCTTGCTTCAGTTTACTCAATAAGGTTCTCTTTTTCATTTCGAACCAAATAATGTTAAATTTGAACCATTTTCCTTCATTTTTTTTGTATTAATCTTCAAAGTAGATACTTAGAGATTAAATAAGGCTTATATTGGTTGTTAAGTTCAAGTATTTGAAGTTGTTATCACGTTCTTGCTTCAGTTTGCTCAATAAGGATCTCTTTTTTCATTTTATTCACTTTGTGTATTAATCTTCAGTATACATTCTTAGAGATTTGTTAAGGCTTATATTGGTTGTTAAGTCCAATTACTTGTGGTTTTTATCATGTTCTTTCCGTGGTTTCCTCTATAAGGCTCTCTTTTCTAATTTTGAATGAACAAAATACGTTAAATTTCAACAATTTTCTTTTATTTTTGTGTATTAATATTTAATATATACATTCTTAGATACTCTATAATTGGTTGTTCATTTTAAATTTTTTTGGTGGTTATCATGTTCTTGCTTCGGTTTGCTCAATACAAAGTTTTTTTAACATTTTGAACCAAAATATGTTAATTTTGAAACAATTTCTCTTTTGTCATTTTGAACAAAAATATGTAAAATTTGAACCACTTTCATTCAATTTTATGTATTAAACTGTAGTATACATTCTTTGATATTTGTTAAGGCGTATATTGGTTGTTAAGTCCAATTATTTGTGGTTGTTATCATGTTCTTGCTTCCGTTTGCTCAATTAGGTTCTCTTTTGTCATTTCGAACCAAAAATTGTTAAATTTGAGTCATGTTCCTTCATTTTTGTGTATAAATCTTCAATATACATTATTAGAGACTTGTTAAGCCTTGTATTGGTTGTTAAATTCAATTATTTGTGGTGGTTATGATGTACTTGCGTCTGTTTGCTCAATAAGGTTCTCTTTTGACATTTCGAACCAAAAATTGTTAAACTTTATCCTACTTTCCCTCATTTTTGTGTATAAATCTTTAATATACATTTTTAGAGACTTGTTAAGCCTTGTATTGGTTGTTAAGTTCAATTATTTATGGTGGTTATAATGTTCTTGCTTCGGTTTGCTCAATAAGGTTCTCTTTTGTCATTTTGAACAAAAAATTAATAAATTTGAACCAATTTTATTCATTTTTGTTTATTAATCTTCAGTATACATTCGTAGAGATTTGTTACAGCTTATATTCGTTGTTAAGTCCAATTATTTTTGGTTGTTATCATGTTCTTTCCGTGGTTTCCTCTATATGGCTCTCTTTTATAATTTTGAATAAACAAAATACGTTAAATTTGAACAATTTTCTTTTATTTTTGTGTATTAATCTTTAATATACATTATTAAAGACTAGTTCAAACTTGTATTGGTTGTTAAGTTCAAAATATTTTGGGGGTTATCATATTCTTGCTTCGATTTGCTCAATAAGGAATTTTTTTTATACATTTCGAACCAATATATGTTACTTTTGAACCAATTTCCTTTATTTTTTGTATTAATCTTCATTATACATTCTTAGAGACTCATTAAGGCTTGTTTTGGTTATTAAGTTAAATTATTTATGGTGGTTATTATGTTCTTGCTTCGGTTTTATCAATAAGGTTCTCTTTTTCATTTCAAACCAAATAATGTTAAATTTGAACCATTTTCCTTCATTTTTGTCTATTAATCTTCAAAGTAGATACTTAGAGATTAAATAAGGCTTATATTGGTTGTTAAGTTCAAGTATTTGAAGTTGTTATCACGTTCTTGCTTCAGTTTGCTCAATAAGGTTCTCTTTTTTCATTTTATTCGCTTTGTGTATTAATCTTCAGTATACATTCTTAGAGATTTGTTAAGGCTTATATTGGTTGTTAAGTCCAATTACTTGTGGTTTTTATCATGTTCTTTCCGTGGTTTCCTCTATAAGGCTCTATTGTCTAATTTTGAATTGAAAAAATACGTTAAATTTTAACAATTTTCTATCATTTTTGTGTATTATTGTGTAATATACATTCTTAGAGACTCGTTAAAGCTTGTATATGTTGTTAAGTTCAAAAACTTTTGGTGGTTTTCATATTCACTTTGTGTATTAATCTTCAGTATACATTCTTAGAGATTTGTTAAGGCTTATATTGGTTGTCAAGTCCAATTACTTGTGGTTTTTATCATGTTCTTTCCGTGGTTTCCTATATAAGGCTCTCTTTTCTAATTTTGAATGAACAAAATACGTTAAATTTCAACAATTTTCTTTTATTATTGTGTATTAATGTTTAATATATACATTCTTAGATACTCTATAATTGGTTGTTCAGTTTAATTTTTTTGGTGGTTATCATGTTCTTGCTTCGGTTTGCTCAATAAGAAGTTTTTTTAACATTTTGAACCAAAATATGTTAATTTTGAACCTATTTCCTTTTTTTTTTGTGTATTCTTCAATATACATTTTTAGAGACTCGTTAAGGTTGTTTTGGTTGTTAAGTAAGATTATTTATGGTGGTTATCATATTTTTGCTTCGGTTTGATCAATAGGGTTCTCTTTTGTCATTTTGAACAAAAATATGTAAAATTTGAACCACTTTCATTCAATTTTATGTATTAAACTGTAGTCTACATTCTTTGATATTTGTTAAGGCTTATATTGGTTGTTAAGTCCAATTATTTGTGGTTGTTATCATGTTCTTGCTTCCGTTTGCTCAATTAGGTTCTCTTTTGTCATTTCGAACCAAAAATTGTTAAATTTGAGTCATGTTCCTTCATTTTTATGTATAAATCTTCAATATACATTATTAGAGACTTGTTAATCCTTGTATTGGTTGTTAAACTCAATTATTTGTGGTGGTTGCGATGTACTTGCTTCTGTTTGCTCAATAAGGTTCTCTTTTGACATTTCGAACCAAAAATTGTTAAACTTTAACCTACTTTCCCTCATTTTTGTGTATAAATCTTTAATATACATTTTTAGAGACTTGTTAAGCCTTGTATTGGTTGTTAAGTTTAATTATTTGTGGTGGTTATAATGTTCTTGCTTCGGTTTGCTCAATAAGGTTCTCTTTTGTCATTTTGAACAAAAAATTAATAAATTTGAACCAATTTTATTCATTTTTGTTTATTAATCTTCAATATACATTCTTAGAGATTTTTTAAGGCTTATATTCGTTGTTAAGTCCAATTATTTATGGTTGTTATCATGTTCTTTCCGTTGTTTCCTCTATATGGCTCTCTTTTTTAATTTTGAATAAACAAAATACGTTAAATTTGAACAATTTTCTTTTATTTTTGTGTATTAATCTTTAATATACATTCTTGAAGACTCGTTCAAACTTGTATTGGTTGTTAAGTTCAAAATATTTTGGGGGTTATCATATTCTTGCTTCGGTTTGCTCAATAAGGAATTTTTTTTTTACATTTCGAACCAAAATATGTTACTTTTGAACCAATTTCTTTTTTTTTGTATTAATCTTCATTATACATTCTTAGAGACTCGTTAAGGCTTGTTTTGGTTGTTAAGTTCAATTATTTATGGTGGTTATCATGTTCTTGCTTCGGTTTTATCAATAAGGTTCTCTTTTTCATTTCGAACCAAATAATATTAAATTTGAACCATTTTCCTTCATTTTTGTGTATTAATCTTCATAATAGATACTTAGAGATTCGATAAGGCTTATGTTGGTTATTAAGTTCAAGTATTTGAAGTTGTTATCATGTTCTTGCTTCAGTTTACTCAATAAGTTTCTCTTTTTCATTTCGAACCAAATAATGTTAAATTTGAACCATTTCCCTTTATTTCTGTGTATTAATCTTCAAATTACATACTTTGAAATTCGATAAGGCTTATATTGGTTGTTAAGTTCAATTATTTGTGGTGGTTATCATATTTTTGCTTTAGTTTGCTCAATAAGGTTCTCTTTTGTCATTTCAAACCAAAATATGTAAAATTTGAACCACTTTCATTCAATTTTATGTATTAAACTGTAGTATACATTCTTTGATATTTGTTAAGGCTTATATTGGTTGTTAAGTCCAATTATTTGTGGTTGTTATCATGTTCTTGGTTCCGTTTTCTCAATTAGGTTCTCTTTTGTCATTTCGAACCAAAAATTGTTAAATTTGAGTCATGTTCCTTCATTTTTGTGTATAAATCTTCAACATATATTCTTAGAGACTTGTTAAGCCTTGTATTGGTTGTTAAGTTCAATTATTTGTGGTTGTTATGATGTACTTGCTTCTGTTTGCTCAATAAGCTTCTCTTTTGGCATTTCGAACTAAAAATTGTTAAACTTTCACCTACTTTCCCTCATTTTTGTGTACAAATCTTTAATATAAATTTTTAGATACTTGTTAAGCCTTGTATTGGTTGTTAAGTTCAATTATTTGTGGTGGTGATAATGTTCTTGCTTCGATTTGCTCAATAAGGTTCTCTTTTGTCATTTTGAACAAAAAATTAATAAATTTGAACCAATTTTATTCATTTTTGTTTATTAATCTTCAATATACATTTCTAGAGATTTTTTAAGGCTTATATTCGTTGTTAAGTCCAATTATTTATGGTTGTTATCATGTTCTTTCCGTGGTTTCCTCTATAAGGCTCTCTTTTATAATTTTGAATAAACAAAATACGTTAAATTTGAACTATTTTCTTTTATTTTTATGTATTAATCTTTAATATACATTCTTAAAGACTCGTTCAAACTTGTATTGGTTGTTAAGCTCCAAATATTTTGGTGGTTATCATATTCTTGCTTCGATTTGCTCAATAAGTAATTTTTTTTACATTTCAAACCAAAATATGTTACCTTAGAACAAATTTTCTTTTTTTGTATTAATCTTCATTATACATTCTTAGAGACTCGTGAAGGCTTGTTTTGGTTGTTAAGTCAAATTATTTATGGTGGTTATTGTGTTCTTGCTTCGGTTTGATCCATAAGGTTCTCTTTTTCATTTCAAACCAAATAATGTTAAATTTGAACCATTTTCCTTCATTTTTGTGTATTAATCTTCAAAATACATATTTAGAGATTCAATAAGGCTTATATTGGTTGTTAAGTTCAATTATTTGTGGTGGTTATCATATTTTTGTTTCAGTTTGCTCAATAAGGTTCTCTTTTGTCATTTCAAACCAAAATATGTAAAATTCGAACCACTTTCATTCAATTTTATGTATTGAATTGTAGTATACATTCTTAGATATTTTTTAAGGCTTATATTGGTTGTTAAGTCAAATTATTTGTGGTTTTTATCACGTTCTTGCCCTGGTTTGTTGTATAAGGCTCTCTTTTCTTATTTCGAGTAACCAAAATATGTTAAATTTGAACAGTTATCCTTCACTTTTGTTTATCTATATGTAATGTACATTCTTAGAGACTTTTTATGTCTTGTATTGGTCGTTTATAGTGTTTAACATATTCTTGCTTCAATTTGCTCAATAATGCTCTTTTTTTCATTTTGAACCAAAAGATGACAAATTTGAACAAATTTCTTCCACTTTTATGTATTAATGTTCAATATACATTTCTAGAGACTTGTTAAGCTTAGTATTAGTTGTTAAGTTCATTTATTTTTGGTGGTTATCATGTTCTTTCTTCGGTTTGCTCAATAAGGTTCTCATTTGTAATTTGAAACAAAAAATAGTTAAATTTGAATTATTTTCCTTAACTTTTGTGTATTAATCTTTAATATACATTCTTGGAGACTTGTTAATCCTTGTATTGGTTTTTAAGTTCAATTATTTCTAGTGATTATCATATTCTTGCTTCGGTTTGCTCCATTAGGTTCTATTTTGTCATTTTGAACCAAAAATTGTTAAATTTAAACCATTTTCCTTCATTTTTGTGTATTTTTATTCAATATACATTCTTAGAGATTCTATAAGGATTATATTGGTTGGTAATTTTAATTATTGGTGATTTTTATCATGTTCTTGATTCGGTTTGCTTAATAAGGTTCTCTTTTGTCATTTCAAACCCAAAATTGTTCAACTTGAACCTACTTTCGCTCATTTTTTTGTATAAATCTTTAATATACATTCTTAGAGATTTATTAAGGCTTATATTGGTTGATAAGTTCAAGTATTTGAGGTTGTTATCATGTTTTTGCTTCGGTTTGCTTAATAAGGCTCTCTTTTGTCATTTCAAACCAATTTTTTTTAAAATTTTAGTCATTTTCCTTCATTTTTGCGTATAAATCTTCAATATACATTCTTAGAGACTTGTTAAGCCTTGTATTAGTTGTTAAGTTCAATTATTTGTGGTGGTTATCATGTTCTTCTTTGGTTTGCTCAGTAAGGTTCTGTTTTGTTATTTTGAACAAAAAATTAATAAATTTGAACCAATTTTATTCACTTTTTTTTATTAATCTTCAGTATACATTCTTAGAGATTTGTTACGGCTTATATTGGTTGTTAAGTCCAATTATTTTGTGGTTGTTATCATGTTCTTGACGTAGTTTCCTCTATAAGGCTCTCTTTTCTAATTTTGAATTAAACAAAATATTTTAAATTTGAATAATTTTTTTTTATTTTTGTGTATTAGTCTTTAATATACATTCTTAAATACTCTTTCAAGCTTGTATTGGTTTTTAAGTTCAAAAATGTTTGGTGGTTATCATGTTCTTGCTTCAGTTTGCTCAATAAGGAGTTTTTTTTAACATTTTGAACCAAAATATGTTAATTTTGAACCAATTTTCTTTTTTTGTATTAATCTTCAATATTCATTCTTAGAAACTCTTTAAGGCTTGTTTTGGTTGTTAAGTTAGATTATTTGTGGTGGTTATCATGTTCTTTCTTCGGTTTGCTCAATAAGGTTCTCTTTTGTCATTTTGAACAAAAACATTAATAAATTTTAACCAATTTTATTCACTTTTGTGTATTATTCTCTAATATATATTTTTAGAGACTTGTTAAGCCTTGTATTGGTTGTTGAGTCAATTATTTGTGGCGTCTATCATGTTCTTGCTTCGGTTTGCTCAATAAGGTTCTCTTTTGTCATTTTGAACAAAAAAATTAATAAATTTTAACCAATTTTATTCACTTTTGTTTATTAATCTCCAGTAAACATTCTTAGAGACTCGTTCAAGCTTGTATTGGTTGTTAAGTTCAAAAATGTTTGGTGGTTATCATATTCTTGCTTCGGCTTGCTCAATAAGGAGTTTTTTTTTTAACATTTCGAACCAAAATATGTTAATTTTGAACCAATTTCCTTTTTTTTTATTAATCTTCAATATACATTCTTAGAGACTCGTTAAGGCTTGTTTTGGTTGTTAAGTTCAATTATTTATGGTGGTTATCATGTTCTTGCTTCGGTTTGCTCAATAAGGTTCTCTTTTTCATTTCGAACCAAATAATGTTAAATTTAAACCATTTTCCTTCATTTTTGTTTATTAATCTTCAAAATAGATAATTAGAGATTCGATAAGGGTTATATTGGTCGTAAGTTCAAGTATTTGAAGTTGTTATCACGTTCTTGCTTCAGTTTTCTCAATAAGGTTCTCTTTTTCATTTCGAACCAAATAATGTTAAATTTGAACCATTTCCCTTCATTTTTGTGTATTAATCTTCAAAATACGTACTTAGAGATTCAATAAGGATTATATTGGTTGCTAAGTTCAATTATTTGTGGTGGTTATCATATTTTTGCGTCAGTTTGCTCAATAAGGTCCTCTTTTGTCATTTCAAAACAAAATATGTAAAATTTGAACCACTTTCATTCAATTTTATGTATTAAACTATAGTATACATTCTTAGATATTTGTTAAGGCTTATATTGTTTGTGAAGTCCAATTATTTGTGGTTTCTATCACGTTGTTGCCCTGGTTTGTTCTTTAAGGCTCTCTTTTCTTATTTTGAATAACCAAAAATATGTTAAATTTGAACAGTTATCCTTCACTTTTGTGTATCTATATGTAATGTACATTCTTAAAGACTTTTTATGTCTTGTATTAGTCGTTTATAGTGTTTATCATATTCTTGCTTCAATTTGCTCAATAATGCCCCGGATACGTCACCATTTTAGAAGTATTCGTGTTTCATAGATTGGAATGAGTCATTAAGAAGATTATGACCATCGGTACATCGAACTAGGGTTCCGGTGAAGATTTATTTCCATATATTGGAATGAGTCATTAAGCATATAATATGACCAACATAAGTACATTTAGGTGAAGATTCATTTTCATATATTGGAATGAGTCATTAAGGAGAATATGACCAACATCGTTACATTTAGGGTTCCCATGAAGATTCAGACTCAATATAATAGGTCTATTTTTACTTATTTTTCGAACTCAAGTCGATGTTATCATCACCCAATAACTTTACCACTGTACTACATTGACATATCGGTTATAATTGACCAAAATACCCTTACAAGTAATTGGATCATGAAGTATTATACGTTTTCTTTAGCAAAAATATGTTTTCAAATCATTATAAATAATTGGAGCATAAAGTATTATAATACGTATTTTTTAGCATAAATGGTTAATATACCCTTATAAGTAATTGGATTAATGAAATATATAGGGTTTATCAAACATAGGAAACGTAACTGTCAAACCCAGAAAGGATTAAGGTATTCTAGATTCACTTTATCAAGTACAAGTATCAAATAGGCAAGAAATGTAGTTAACAGATGTGCACATTACCCTCCGTATTTAGGATATCGACCCTTGTTACATAACTCCTAAAATTGAATAAATGATGGAGATTAAAAGGTCACATACACACTCGTTAGAGAGTGTGCATAAAATCAAACTCAAATATTCTGGTCTGCTAATGAACCACAAAAATCTACCGAGGTGAAATTACAAGAGAAAAAAGATAATTGGTCGGGAATAGATGAGAGTATGAGACATAACTCCTTCCATTTCTCATTTCATCTCCATCCATTTCTAATTCCACCGATTTGAGCTTCGGAAAACTTCATCAAGAATTATAATCAGTTATTAGTACTTCTGTGAAACATCGATTTAAGCCTAGATTTAGGTTTAGTCGATCTCTCATGAAAGTAATAATTGACACTGATTCATAATTTTGGAAATTCAAATATGGGTTATCTTCATCTAAGGTATGTTATTCATTCATTTTCTTTGAATCGAATTTTTCAACATTTGGGGATTTAATGATTTTACAAATTGGAGGTTACAAACTATTGATTTTGAATGACGCAATTTCTGATGGTGATTATTAACATATTTATCTTTCAGATCTATACATGGTTGTAGATTTTAGGTTTATTTGTATCTGATGTTGCTGTGGATTGTATCATGTTTTGGTGATTATGAACATCTCAGTAGCATGCTTTATGTCTCCACCAAGTAGTTTTATGTGTCAGTTGATTTTATAGGTTGAATATTATGTAATTCTGATTCATTTTATTGACAGAGATGATCTAAATCTTGTTATACCTTTTAAGAATATTTGGTAGTTGAACTTAGACTTAGACATAGTATTTGGTTGTAGGATGTCAGCATTAGTGAATAAAGCTTGTATTCTGTTTTGAGAAGCAGCATCTTAAAAATCAAGATAATTTCTATAATGTTTTTGATTTGTATTCGTTGTCATATTGTAGAATAAAATTAGGTGTGCATAAACCTCCACCAAGTAGTGTTTGTATCAATTATATGCAAGTTGAATACGACGCAACCAACGCAGGCCAATTTTTGTTAATCATGTATTTGAAAGAAGATCTATAGCTTGTGATTCTTGTGATTCTTTTTGAACTCTTATTTTGTGCTAGATTGTAGATTAAAACTAGGGGTGTATATGCCTCTCTACCAAATAGTGTTTACTATTTTCAGTATGCATTTGTTTCAACGCAGTTTACTCTTGCATTTTATATGATTGTGTCAATTTTTTATTTGCTTTGTGTGGTTTTCAACTACTTATTCCAGTTTTTTTTATCATAGTTTTAGTTTCTAGATTACTACCTGCATCTCCAACATCATCAATACCCAATAATCTAAAAATACCAAATTATCGGACAATATAAATAACCTTACTTCATCATATTGTTTTTCAAAAGTTACAACCTTTCTGTTCATTCAGTATTGAGCAACATTTAGCATCAACACTATCATTTCATACCCAGTTATATGTTCATAAACTAAAACATTAAGGAAAATCGATCTGCCATTTACAAGTATTTCTCCGTCTTATACACCCAAAATCCAAAAACCAAAAAGAAAAAAGAAAAAAAAAAAAACTTTCCCCTTCATCGTCCCCTGCATTTCCAGTATCCATTGCCACTTCCACAATTCCATTGACACTCCAAAAACTAAAACGAAAACTTTATTCAGTGACTCACCATTTGCATTAGACCACTCTCCATTTGAATTCTTCGTTGTACTTTGATGATAGGTACTTCTTCAAAATAATATAAGTTTTGGAACCATTTTTAAACTTAAAACATCATTTCCATTCGAGCACTTACCCAAAAACTACCAACTCTCTATAGAAGAATTCAAATGTCGACAAGGCTTACCCATTGCTAGACTAGCACTCGGAATCTGAATCATCAGATTTCTCTTCCTCCTCGTTTGTCTCATCAGATTCGTTTTCATCTTCATATGACTCGTCCACTTCATTTTCATCTTCATCTTCCTGGTCCGCTTCGGAATCGGTCTGTTGGGCCAATAATGCATCATTAGCCTCATTCATCTCATTTTCGCAAAACTCTTCAAGTTCCTCTTCTAGGTCTTCAGCAACAGCATCCTCTGTAATTGTTATTTCCAATGAATCTGGAGTGGGTGTTTCACTTTCATATATAACAACTTGCTATTCATCTTTCTCATCACTTGCATCACTCGATCGGTAAATATTCTGCCATCCTTGCATTCCTAATCTCCTCCGATGTCTCCAACCTCATCTTTATCACCTGCACTACCTCAAACCTTTCTTTCTCGGCATCATCTTTGAAGGGATCAAGAGGACGCTTCTTTGGTAACACTTCTGGTTTCTCTTTATGATCCCTTAACACTTCACGCGCTTCTTCCCAGTTTTTCCCGAGTTCAATATCATACAACAAGTCTCTTACTCTGTCTTGTACTGCCTCCAGATCATACTTGTTCAACTCCCTTATCAACCGCATTATAGTGATTAACCTTTCTTCTCTTTCCTTCTCTTCTAACTCTTTCAATTGTTGCTCAGTCATGGGGGCTTTTCCCTTTTGTCTTCTTCGATCACCATCACCATCCATGTTTGATTGATTTAGAAAATTTGAATGCACAATTATTGATAAATATCTTCCTTTCCAAATTTCTCTCTGAAAGTATTTTGAATTTCTTTAGTTTCCCCTATAATCCTTTTTTAAATTAGTCTCACTTAAAAGACACAACTGTTCCTAATAGGCTTTCAGAGGTCACGCCTAGTCTCACTTTCGTGTAGGGTTTTAGACTAACTGTCACAATTTGATTTACCTCTACAATGTACATTTTATAAGTCGCATTAATTTTTTAATATTGGATTGTAAAAATAGGACCATATATATAAAGAATATGATATGGAAACTTATATTTTTGGAGTTGACAGTGAGATATTGTGGCCGATATAATTTAGGTAATTGGAGTTAATGAAAAAAAAAAACAATTATGGTATTCTTTTATTTTTTTTATTTTTTGAAGTATTCTTCGGAGATGGTGATTTAACAATTTTGGAATGTTTGGAAACTGTAGATTAGATTATTCTTTCAAGAAAAAAACTAGATTAGATAAAAAAAAAGAAATTATATAAACATGAAATATTCATTCCATATGATATTAGATATTTGCTGCCATATTTTTAGTGATATGGAAAATGAAATATTTGGTGTAGTTTATATGGAATACCAAGAAATTAGCAATCGAAGATAACACACCTAACCTAAAAAAATTAGGTTATTCATTATTAGAGATATAAATAGTGATTAAAGAGGTTGTACAAACCACACCAGCATAACATAAAAGAGAGACATATAGTATAGGAGAAAAATGAGTTCTAAGAGGGATAACAGATATGAAATTGATGAGAGAATCCAAAAATATCCTCGACTAATGTCTGGGTCCCGTAATTTAAGAATTACTATTAATTTGAGTGGGGAGACTAAGGTTCCTGGTGTTCCTTTGGATGCTGAAATTCATGTTGAAGTCGGTGGTGTTGAGGATGCTGATGTTCCTGCTGAGAATGCTTATGTTTCTGCTTGTATTGAAATTACTAATGAAGATCCTGGCATACCAGTTAAGAGACAATACAAGATTCTGCATACCAGAAATGCCCGAGGCATTTTTTGAATAGGTGGTTCCAACTGTATCTCACCAACCGAACAATCCTGTGGAAATTGATGAAGCAGAAATCGGCAAATCTGGGGATGACAGGCCGAAGCCTTTTTTATTTTTTGAAGCATAACTGGTGGAAATTAAGGTTCATTTGATGGCTGTTTTTTATTCTCTTTTGAAGGGTTTTTTTTTATAATTTTTTTTCTGTGAAAACTTTTAAGGCGGTTTCCATTTCTTATTTTGTTATTTAGGAGATGGTAATGTTTATGATTTCGTTTATTATTTAAGTCTATAATCATGGAATAAACAAGGGTCATGAGTTTTAACCATTTATAATGTGCAGAATGGAATACCCACTCTAACCTTTTTTTTTTTGTGGTGCGCATATCATTTTTTTCTTTTGAAAAAAATAAGGGAAAAATAACTATAATTAGCTGAAAATATGGAAAAACAATGTAGAAAATTTAATACTAGTTTCCTGTAAAAAAAAGACTAATTAATTAGGCATATTAGTTTGGTTTTATTATCTCCTTGTTGTCACTTTTACGACTTTAAACATGTGCAAATGGTGAAAAAATAATGTAAAAGAAATGAAGTTACACCTAATCTTCTGCAAAATTACAGAAAAAAAATCACCAAACAGGTACTTTTCAGACTGCAGATAAAGTAAATGGAAGAAATGGTTCTCTCTCTGCTTTCTAAAACAACTTTTAGGGATAAATAGGTACTTAACACAAAAAATTGATTTTGATGGGGTGTTTTCCCAAGCATTTGAATCTCTCCAGAGAGGAAAAATTCTTATTATTCCCCTATCGCCATTTCATATGTCTATGTATCTAATAATTATACATGTCTAATCAATCTTATGGTGTATTTAAGTGGGTTTAATCACTCTGATGGTGTGCTTAAGTGGGTGTTTGACAAATGGCAATCATACACCTCATATAAACGCATGTGGGAAATGCTTATGTTATCAGGAGACACTAACCACGACTCGTTTTATGAATTTTGAAATATGGGTTGTTGGACCGGTCCATATAGTAGTGGGATAAAAACTCCCTATAACACTGCAACCTATAAGATCTGCCTGCCTCAGCATAGTCCCAATAACTTGAATGACTCAATTTATGATAAAGGGAGGGAGTGTGATCTATTGGATGAAAATTAGGGAGAATATAATTCGAAATACAGAAATATTATACCCCCAAATTTATTCTATGACTTTTTTTGTAGTTGGTTAGATATAGGAAAGTATAGTTCGCGGTTCTGGGAAACAAACAATTTTATTCTAAAAATAAGATTACCACCCCGAGATTCTCTGGGAAACTAACCATATTGGTTACAAATCAAAAATCAAATATTTGGAAAGAAAATTTATGGAAGAATAAAAAACCAAAAATTTCGACTCTGCATTCTAAGTCATATGTTTGGCGGGATGATTAAAATGAAATTTTGGAATTTTACTGGGCAGGGTGATTTTAAAATGAAAATCAATTCCCGCTCACGTTTTGGTCAAATAAGAAAGTTAAGTTCTACTTTCTTCTCCATCCCGTTTTTATAACTTGAATCATTTTTTTTTCTAAAATCATAATTGTATTACTAAATCTCATCTTTACAGGGAACCTATCTAATCACACTCGCTCGTTCATACTGGTATTATTTCTACAACCCATTTTCGATTGAATATAATTTATGTTAGTTTTTTCTCTTTGTTTGATATCATAGAATCAGATGTTAGATATTATAGGTTCTTCTACTAGTTAAAACATGATTTGGGTTTTTATTTTGGTTGTATGAAGTAAGTACTTTCTGGCAATCATGGGTTGTTTTTCAATCTCGGTTTACTTTTTTTTTTCCTTTAGAAAAGGGGGTTCACAGTTTATTTTCTTCATATCTTAGATATATATGTAACATAATGGGTTTCAATTAAGATGAGATTGTGTTTGTTACACTGATGTTTTATGCTTAAGTTACACACATCAATGAGTTTCTATCAGTGTTTTATTGGAGGGATTCTTTGAATATAGAATGTAGGTCATGTAATTGTAAAAAATGCTACTTTTGTTGTTAGTTTTAGTTAATGTTATTCCAAAATAAGATCATATTCCTAACTGGAACTTACGTACACAGTTTGTGTTATGGGAGACGACGTCGATAACAGCATATTTAAGGATGAACAATTGGAATATTCGGATGGTGGTTCAGGTGATTATTCTTCAGAAGGAGTAACTGAGGACTACGACAGACTCTCTAGACGAACTTCCAGAATATGCTGGAGATGATATGTATGAAGAAATTTCTGGTAATGTTTGAAATCTTGTATGGTTTGTTTTTACTAAAACAACACGTATTCTAAGGTTTTTTCTGTTATTTCCAGACAATGCCGAAGAAACATAAGCAGGAGAAAAATAAGGGGAAGATGCAGAGCATCCAAAAAATTAAAGTAAGAAGAAGAAAAATGAGAGGGGAATGACGAGATTAGTTAAGCTGCATATAGAGTTTGAAGGTGAGAACCCGGAAAAACGTGAAATAGAAACTAATGATTTTCAAAGACCCGACGGCAAGCACAAATGTGTATTCAGTAGTTTTTTGGGAAACTTAGTCCGTTTAAAAGTTAGCCTTTAACATGTGAAATAGAAAGATGTCCATCCAGACATAAAGGAAACAATGTGGGATGAAGTAAAGGTATGCATCTTCCTTTGTTCATCGTTTTTTTTTTATGTAACTGTGGCTAACATACCATTAAACTGTAGGTGTATTTTGACCTCCCCGATTCAAGGAGGGATGATACCATGCAATGTCTTGGTACTTAATTGTGGGACTTCAGAAGGAAAATGAACAAGAATCATGTAGCTCCCTATCTTGATAATCCAGAACAACTTGCAAAAGTCCTCAAAAAGTATAAAACGGTTATAGACAAAGAATCCTGGACCAAATTCGTACAACATGTACAATCGGAAGAATTCAAGGTTAGAAGATATACATTGCTATATTTACCATAGTTCCATGCTTATTGTCTTGCCTAACATATTGATGAGATTCTTTTTATCTCCACTGCAAGGTTAAATCCAAAAAGGGGAATTAAGCAATATCACACTCCAAATACCCACATCAGGCGGGACGTTCAGGATACCTAGGATTAAAAGAAAAATTATTAAGTCCCTTGTCTTATTATACACCCCACTATAAAAGTGAGCATTGTTCCACTGATTTTGTATATTCATTTTTCGTGTTATGTGTGTCTCATATAAGCCGCAACTTGTAACGGTATAGGGATGTGTCCTATTACAGAATACTCATATACTACCATCCATTCTGTATTGTTGCCGCATAGGATGCTTTGGAATTGATTTTATGTCTCATTGTTGATGTCAGAATATATGTGACTGGATGTAAACTTCTACGTGTGTTTGATAACTACCATGACATAGAAGGAGGTGTTATCGAAGATCAACTTTCCGATCGGTGCTTCATGTGGAGAAAAGCACGGGAAGACAAACATGGAAATTTACGAGATGAATTAGTCAGGGAGGCGGCAAATAAAATTGTGAGAAAACCGAATAAAGCTCATGTTTTTTACTAAAGTAAATACGGAAAGTTTAAATTAGAATTTAACATTTTTTTTGAATAAATTTTGTGCACAGGCTGAGATGCAAAAGAAGATTCAAGATGGAGATAAAAAGGTTGGTCATAAAGAGGATGCCCTAACTCTTGTGATAGGAAAAGATAACGATGGGCGTGTGAGAGAAGCTAGCATTGGGGTGACTGCTAGCATTTACTGGAATGATGGCGGACGATTGAGAAAATCCAAGAAAGAATCCATTGATAAACTAAAAGAACATATGGAAGCTAAGGATCAACAATCTGAGGAAATGAAAATTTTGGTTAAGGCATTAACAACATCCATGAAATCTTACGGACATCATTACCAGCAGTTGTGGGCATGGTACTAGGAAATTCTGCTGAACAAGTAAGTGAACTAAGTTATGATTGGACAATGTGTTCTTAAGAGACAAAGTTTTAATTTTTAATTATTACTAACGTTGTTCAACCGAAAACTTCAGGAAAATTAGAAAACTACACCATCATCCACGCGGGTGAACGATGGGGGACCTAGAAACTTCTCCGACCGATCTAAGCATAAGATATGTTCAAAACTGGATGATCGGTTGGAAAAATGCACCTGAAAAATATTCAAAAAATTATGGGAAATCCGTACGAAAGAAGTCTTCTGGAAGTGGGGAAGGGTCTGCTGGATCTAAGCAGCACTCTCCTGGTACAAGAATGACGGCCCCTTCTATTGAATCTCATGCGTCTCTATTTTCTCAAAAGAATTCTACGTCTCCCCCTTCTACGGGGGAATCTCATAATGTGTCATCCAAACAAGTCCCACCGGGAAAAGTAAATATATTTTTCCAGGCACTTAAATCTATATCGTGTTGGTGTTTTCTATATACAATGTTCATACGCCATGTGTTCTGCAGGGCTTAGGATGCAAACTTTAGTGTGAAACGGAGTCTAAAATCGTTGCCGCAGGCATAGCGTACCTGCCAAAGCTAGTAGAGGTGTTTTTTGGCTCAGCAACAAAGACTACCATTGACTGCCACATCGTCAATATTGATGAAGGTTTTGATGAAAGAACCAGGTTACCCATACACCATGATGGGATAGAAACTTTAAAAGAAGTTGGTAATGATACTTTAATTCTTTGGCCAACAACCCATACCATCATGAATCACAAGGTTGGTTGCTTGGCTTGTTTTCTTTATTCGTGGAATATGTTTTTCCACAAACTTGTCTTATCTTGTTTGTATTTAGAGGGATAAATGTGGTTACATATTTGATAACAATGAGTTAGTTTTGCAGTGCCATAATTCAATAACTGTAGAAAAGGTACACCCTTCATTCTCAGTTCCTACTTACGTGGTTAGGAAATGATTTTATCCATGTCTTTGCATAACCAACGCATTCACATTGGACTTTGGTATATTTGTTACACGAATCCTATTTATTACTTTACTGCTACATGTAAGCAATCCAAAATTTTGGAAACCTACCGAAACTGTAGAATCACCAACTCCACCTAATCCAAGCCAATCTCAGATTAAGACACTAAAGCAGTTCCAAAGGTATGTATTTTTTTAAAAAAAATTACTTGCATTTTAAATGTAATACCGTTTTGATTTTTCTATTAACGGTGTTCATATGCCTATACTAATCCTATATACTACTCTGCTATTGCAGGAAAGTCGATCAAAAACTGGCCAATTTACTGAGACTGTGAAATCACCGGCTCCATCTAATCCAATCCGATCTCGGATCAAGAAACCTAAAGTAGTTCCACCGGTATGTATTTTTTTTACTTTCATTTCAAATCTAATACCATTTTTTATTTTTCTATTTACGATGTTCATATGCCATATATTTCTGCAGGGTAAAAAATACATCATTTAGGGCGATAGTATGGCAAAAGTCCTGGCTAGAGGCTGAGCTTTCAGGTGTCAGGAAGTCCAACAATTACTTGGTTGGGGTATTCGTAAAGCGGTTCAATACTTACAATATCTCTATTGATAAAGTAGAAAATGGAGGTTATTGTCTACCCATACAAGTTGATGGTATGGAAAAATTAGACGATGCTCTTGGGAAGACGATTCCTTGGCCAAAGTCACAAGTTTTTTTTTGATGATTCTACTAAGGCTAAGGTTAGTTGCTTGGCTTGTTTGCTTTGTTCGTTGAATATTTTTTACATAAATTAGTCTATCTAGTTTGTATTTATTAAGAAGGATATCACACATAAACATGTTATCAACTATATGAATCACGAATGCAAATGTAAACTAGAGAACCTATACAATTCGAGATATGTGGTTACTTTCA
This sequence comes from Papaver californicum, assembly GCA_023531435.1. Taxonomy (NCBI): domain Eukaryota; kingdom Viridiplantae; phylum Streptophyta; class Magnoliopsida; order Ranunculales; family Papaveraceae; genus Papaver; species Papaver californicum. The sequence goes on along the minus strand of JAJJMC010011023.1, from coordinate 9,565,624 downwards.
CAAGTAACTCTTGCACCTAGCAACCGCTCTAATAGATCTACAAAGCACTCTCCTAATGTTATTTAGAGCTCTACCGGTATTCCCCAGAATACTTCTTCACTATCTCTATAGAAGCCACATCTATAAGGGAACATCATACTACGATATCTGGAAAAGTATGTTTTTTTGTTGTTGGCGTTTGTGTCTATACTGTTAATTCTATAGTTTCCTCTTTAAATGATGTCCACATGTCGTACATTTCTGCAGCTTTGAAGTTGTGACTTTTGGTATGGATATAAGAAAAATATCGTTGCTAGAGGTAGTATTCTTCCTGATGAGGCAAACCGGAAAGTACATGGAGAAGATCTTGCTAGTGACAACTACGTTGTCTTAATTGATGAGGTTGTAGACCCAACACCCCCTTAGCCCATAATTACTAGATATTTTGAGACATTACAAGATTCTCATGCAAGTCAAGTGGCTTGGCTCACTGACGAGGTTAGTTTCTTAGATTTTTTGCTTTATTCATCAAATACATTCTTTTACGTAAATCAGTCTATCTGGTTTGTATAATGAATGATATGAGACACAAATATGTTATCAACTAAATGAAATATGAATGTTAGTGTAAATTAGAGAATAAACTTACTAAATAGAGATACTGGGTTACCGATTTGATTATGGACGCTAGTTTTGCATTGGGCAGTGTTTCAATCACTGTTAAAAAGGTGCAACCTTCATTCTAGTTAATTATTGCTGGAAAATAATTTTATCTGTGTCTTGATGAGAATTCACATGACCAATTGAGTTCACGTTGGATTTGGTAATATATCTTGCATTAATCCTAAATATTACTCTCTTGCTGCAGGAACTCCGCAATATGGAAATCCTCAGCAGCAACCAGCAGTTGTTCAATTTTCTGATAAGAAATCAGACAGTGATCTAGGAGCACATGTTATAGAACCTACCTCCATAGCAGATGATCAACAGAATAAGGAGAATACATCCTATCAACATTTCGGGATTCAACAAGCCTATAGTCTACAAACTGAGAGTCAACAAGGAGAACATATTGGTAGGAAAACACTGCCCGAAGATCAACTGGATGTGAATCAAACAACGCCTAAGAAGGCACCAAAAAGGAAATTTATTGCACCTGGAACATCGAGAAACAGGCTTACGAGGCTTGCGCTAATAAGAGAGTGCATGAAATTGATCCAAGTAATGGGGAGACACCAAAACCTAAAAATTCAAAGAGATAACCTTATACATAAATGGTTCTTATTATTTTCCTTTGCAAATGTTAGAGAAAAGCTAAACATGGTACTGTATGATTTATTAATATGAATTTTGTTATCAATGAATTTGAGATTTAATCACGTTACCTGAAATTTTAAAATATTAATAAAAATTGGTATGAAATGAACGAGTCGGTTAGTCCCAGGTGGACGGCGTTGGAAACATCTAGTTTAACGGCCTAGATTACATCGTCTTTCACCTAACTCACGACACGTGTAAGGTTTAAAATTTTACAACGTTACATCCTTTTTTTTCTAAATGGTAAACTTTGGTAAGAAGTAAACGGCTCAGTTAGCATCACGTGAACGGTTGAAATTTCATCATCATTCACCGATATCTGCATACATGTACGGTTCGCGACTTAGCCACGTTTAACGATATAATATTTATATGATATATAATAAACGGCTCGGAATGGAAATACGTGGAGGATGCATCTAGTTTAACTGTAGATATTCCATCATCTTATTCCATATTAAAACACCCATACAGTCTAGGATCTAGCCACGTTTCATTAATTTTTAAAAAATAATAAATTTTTGGAAAGAAATGGACGGCTCCTAATACTACCACGTGGATGGTGGTACTTGCATTTAATATGAATGGCGTAAAGTCCATCATCTTCACCTAGTCTAAAACGAATGTAGGGTAAAAGATTGCATCAAATATTGCATTGGCGTGGCTAAACAGAACATATAGACACGGTAAACTAATAATGCGTGTCTAAAAGATAAAAAATAGACACTTTAAAAAATTGCTTGTGTATAAGTGATGTGGTCGTCTGCACGTCAAAATTATTTATTATTTTCTCACTACTTAAGATTTATAAGGAAGCAAGGGTAAGAAAGGATCATTCCCACGAGGAGGTCTTGGTTGTATATGTTTCGAAAACTTATGTAAACGGGGGGAATTTTTAGATTCAGTTAAAGTAAATTAAACTAACTAAGAAAGCTAGGAAATTGTAGAAAATAATCAATAAGTGAAAATATTGGTCAAACTTTCGTTTTCATTCACAAAAAATGTTTTTGTACTAATAATTAGAATTGATATTTGATCTCGTTTTATCAAAAGCCCTAGAATACCTTGATCGCAAAAATATCCCGCAAATTTCCTCAAGTCATCAACAAACACATTAAAAAGATGCGAATATAAATTCTACCAAGAGAACAACCTAACGTGTAAAAGCACTAATCAATTTTAATTCCCGAGGACCATTAAGATTCATGAAATTAGGCTAATCAATGCAATTGAACGTGGAAAACGCACTAATTCAATTTAACAAGGGTCATGAGTCACATATGACTACTAGGATGTATCACTACAAGCAATAACCACACTATGCTACTTGTATTCAAGGAATATCACTTTTCCATATAATAAACCCTAAATTAGCTTTAGATATGAATGCGAGTTCAATCAATTAACAACTTAACTAAACAAACAATCAATCAATGAAATATTTATAGTGAATCATAATCGATAAATAATTCATTAAACAAAGAATCATGTATTATGAAATCCAACTATTCCCTAACCAACAATAAAATTAACTACTTATAAATTGGATTTTACACAATTAAAAAAGAAAAGAAATTACAAATCCTAGATGTGAGAATTCTTCCCCGTGCAAACCTACAAAAAGAAGTAGAAGAGGTGAGAAGAGAACTAGGTAAAAACTTAGATATCCCTCTCTTTTTGAAGTTGCTCCCCTTTTATAGACTTTCTCTTGTAGAACCCTTTTCCAATAGAATTCCACCTTCCCAAAATAAAACAAACTCAACAATTCCCAAATCTAGCTCACACCCAAACATCCCAAGCCTAAATTAAAATCATAAAAGAAGCCTGCAAACTAATTAAACCCAAAACAGACAAGCCCACAGAGGTATTAGGTCTATCAGTCTTGGGAAACTGATAGGCTATTTGAATCCTATGGCTAGGGATGCACATGGCTCGGTTCGGTTTGGTTTTTTCCCTAACCATTACCAAAACCGAGAGTCTCGGTTTTTCGGTTTTAAAAACCGAGTGTCACCATTAAGCTTTTTGGTTTGGTTCGGTTTTAACCGTCTCGGTTTCGGTTTCGGTTTTAACCGATTTTTTTTAGATTTTTTTTTTTAATAAAACAACCAACTTATGTTCCATTCACACATTATTCCTTCCTAATCCATTTCTACCATTTTTTTCCTAGACCTTTACTAGAAGAAACATAAACCAAACGAGAACACTAAAATTAAACGATGTAAGATATAACTATTAGTAAGTTGGACTTGCAAAAATTCAGTTCCATGTCATCAACTAATTGGTAAAATCTGGATGAATAATAGTTGATATTTGGCTACGTTCAGTCTCAATTTTTTAGGTTGTACATCTCATATCACGTAGTAGTTTGAAACTTCACAGGCTTCAGCTTGTTAGCTTATATATGATTATACTAATCCTTTCATCTTTGGAAAACAAACTGTATACCGGAGAAATGGAAATCTATGCTACCGTACGAGCACCCAGAAAGCACTAGCAAATGAACAGAGTACGAAACCTTTTAGTAGGATTTTAGCCATCATTATGTATTAACCATTTTTTTTAACCATTTCGGAGAGAGGCGCAGGAAGAAAGAATGAAACAAATCTAGGTTTTTTCTTTTTATATATTAGGGTTAGAGATCAACGGCTAAAAACCCTCTGAATCCAATGGCTATTATTAATCGGTTTTTTCGATTTTTTTGGTTCGGTTCTAGGGTAGGACCAAAGCCGAACCAAAATTAACCGGTTTTTTTTTCGTAACCGTTCATCACCATTTAGATATTCGGTTCGGCTAGGTTCGGTCTTTTTTGGTTCGGTTCGGTACGATTTTATCGGTTTTTCAGTTTTTTGTGCAGCCCTACCTATGGCTAAGTTCTTTGAGGCAAACCAACAAACACAACACTTTGAGTCCGGTTCTGTTGGTATTTCCGGCATGATTTGGTTGTAAATTCCAATCACGCCTAAACTCCTTCCCTGCATAATTCATCATAACCCATTCCATACAATCATATTCATTTTCAATTAAATTAAACCAGAAAATTCTTCGGTCATCCAACCCTTTCAACCAATAACGGATCCATGGTCAGTTTCAAACCCAACAGTGAATCACAACCAACTCAATTCTCTTTGTCTCTGTGATTTCTAAACTCAATTCTGACAACCCATCTCAAACACCAACACCCAGTTCACGGCATCAACACCATAATCCCATTCTTCTTTGACAGTGATCAAAACCCATCTCTCAAATTAACCTCAATATTCCATAAAATCAAAAATCAGGTAAAACCCTTTTTCAATTTCATCTCAATCACGTTGTTCACTATCTGTCTGTAGCAAACCCATCTTCTCACTGCCTTCTCACAGATTTCTTGTTCGATTTCTTCTCTTAGCAGTTCTGACCATTAAACCCACCAGCAACAAACTAATTCTTTGTTCTTCTCAACACAGCGTCACAACTCAAACCACTTTCTTTATTCATCCTCCACACTCTAACCCAACAACACCACGGCCACCGTTCCCTGAAAAATAATAATAAATTGGGTCAGACCCCAACTTAAAGTAGGTTCTCGCACCCTTATGCCCTTTACGAATAAACTAGCAAACCAAGGTCCATGAAATGACTTCGTAAGCTGAAAAATAGTTTATAGGAGTATCTCTTTGAAATTAGTAAGGTCGACGACCTAAACAGAAGTATAAAACTTTATAGAATCCAGGAAAACACAAAGGCACACAAAACAGTTGTATATAAAAGAAACGGAAAACCCTCTCAATAGTTTCATTCTCTAACTGTATGACGACACATATCAACCCTTGCGTAGTCCACTTAATTTCCTACGGTGTGTAGAAAGATTAGTGTTGTCGACCCCATTCAAGATAATAGATCCATATCTTCTAGGCGACCCCTCGGTCATCACCATAATAAACTAAGGGAATCGAGCTAGCTACGGATGATTAGAAAAAACACACACAAATAACCACACCATTCATTCACTTTCAATGGTGATAGTACGGCTGCTAATCACCACAAATTAACAGTCATCAAAACACTATGCATTTTCAATTAGCCATCGGAACACTATAACATTAACATGAATGTATCTCATTCCCTGCGCAACACTTAGTTATGAATAACAAATCTACAGAAAAATCCACTCAGAAACAACAGATCACACTCATCAATGGTTTCGAGATTCATTACATAGTTAGGTCCAAGATTGATACAAGAACTTCTACCGTAACGTAGGTGCTCAATCCTAGCCTTTATCGACTATCAATTAACAACCATAGCACACTGTATAAGCTCAAAAGACTAATTATCTAAGTCTAGGTGTACCGATTTCAAATAGTAGTAACTCAAGGTATTAACTCTTTAGTTTTGTATCAAAATACGATTAATGAGGTCCTAACACTTCTTATACAGTGGATGTTATAAGGAGTTAAACAAATCTCATTCAAAAGATAAGCTAACAAAATCTACCAGGCTGTAAGCAGTCATTTTTAGCTTCACCTTAGAATTATGCCCTTAACTCAAAATCACCCACTGAGTAATTATAAGAATCCAAGCTTGATAACATAACAACAATTCAAACAAGGGTACAAATGAGGGAAAACTAAGTGTAAGTGAAAGAAATTTATGTTGTACCTTTCACGAGATTCCTATTACTAGACCAACAATTTATCAATAAACGAAGCACTTCAATTAACTAACTCATCACTTACCCTTTTAATAGTCCTAACTTTACACTTCGAGTTAGACTACTAGTGGGTTTCGATGGGGACTAATTTAATGGTAGCATACAAGTATAAACAACCCTTACTTAGACCAGTTTTAAGAGTTTCATAAACAAAAATTTAGGTTTACCAGTATAAATAAATTTGAAACGGTACTTAAACTCCATAGCCAAGAAAATCCATTGCTCCTTTAGATTAAGCTATAAATGTTATAAAAGAGAGAAAACGTACTTACAGTTAACAGACCAAACATAATGGGAATAAGGATTAGAGAACCTACTTGTTTCGCTATTACGACGATCTCTCTATAAACTTCAATTATGCTTCTTAAATTTGTCTTCCTACTTCTTCAAAATATCTCTCGCGGCATCTAAGAAAGATAGAGGAAGAATACTTTAGGCGGCTATTTTTCTTTGTGAGTTCTTACATGAAGAAAAAATAACCCTAATATTTTATTATATACTCTTGGTTAACTTTCCTAAAATTACTTGGACTTCCTCCCACATATTCCTAACTAAACCCACGTTCCTAACCGATTGTGGGAGTCACTAGCCTACCAACTAACTTAAGTCATACACTATAGGATAAGTTGTTCTAGGATAAGGGGTTTTACAATCTCCCCCCCTAAAAAGAAAAGTTTTCGTCCTCGAAATGAAATTGTACTTACCAGATTGTTGAAGAAATCAGGGTAACGAGTCACCATGTCCTCCTCACGTTCCCAGGTGACTTCCTTGTCATTGTGATGGTGCCACTGAACCTTAACCATATGAATGGTCTTCCTTCGAAGGATATTCTCTCGGCGATCAATGATTCTATACGTTTTTTCTTCATAAGATACATCCTTCTGTAATTCCAGATCCTGATAGTCTATTACTGAGTGTTGATCTGCGTCCCGCATATTCTTTCGAAGCATAGATACGTGAAAAACATTATGAACCCCAGCTAACACTTCTGGTAGAGGGAGACGATAAGCCACCTTCCCAACCCTTTCCACAATAGGAAATGGTCCTATAAAACGAGGAGGAAGTTTTCCCTTCTTAGCAAAACGTAACACACCCTTCATGGGTGAAAATTTGAGAAGCACTAGCTCTCCAACTTCATATTCCCGATCCTGGCGTCTCTTGTCCACATAACTCTTTTGTCTACTATGTGTTGTGCGCAATCTTTCTCTAATTAGTGCAATCTTTTCGGACGTCTCACGAATAATTTCTGGACCCGTGAGTTTGGGTTCTCCAACTTCTATCCAACATAAGGGTGAACGACAAGGTCTGCCATACAACGTCTCAAACGAAGCCATGCCAATGTTATAATGGTAACTATTGTGGTATGCAAACTCCACTAAAGGTAAGTGATTCATCCAACTACCTCCAAGATCAATAATTGTACACCTCAACATATCCTCAAGTACTTAGTTCACACGTTCGGTTTGTCCATCAGTTTGAGGATGAAATGTTGTGCTAAAGTTCAATGAAGACCCTAAAGATGTCTGAAAACTCCTCCAGAACCGTGATGTAAAAAATGAATCTCTGTCAGAAACGATAGATACTGGGACACCATGAAGCTTAACTATCTCACCCATGTACAACTGAGCTAACTTGTCACCAGAATCATTTGTCTTGACCGGTAAGAAATGTGTTGATTTCGTCAATATATCTACTATTACCTAGATTGCGTCGTGACCCTTACTCGATCGCGGTAACCCAGTAATAAAATCCATGGAAATGTTTTCCCACTTCCACTCCGGAATAGGTAAAGGCTGCAACTTACCAGCTGGGTTTTGGTGTTCGATCTTTACTTGTTGACAAGTCAGACACTTTCGGACGTGGTCTGCTACATCACGCTTCATCCCAGACCACCAATATTGCCGCTTCAAATCCTTATACATCTTATTACCACCAGGATGTATAATATACTTGCTTCGGTGTGCTTCATCTAAAATTGTTCGCGTCAAATCCTTAACATCTGGTACGTATAATCTTTCACGATACCTCAACCCACCATCTTGGCCAACAGTAAAGCACTTATCCGTTATTTCCTGTATTTTCTCTAGTTGACTCTTACACCACTCATCCTCATCTTGAGCTTCCATAATATGGCGTAATAGAGATGGACCGATAACCATACTACCAAAGAAAAAGTCTTGACCTTTAGTCGTACCCATGTCAAAATCAAAACAAGCAACCTCTTCTAACATACTCCACTGTTGTGCCATCAACGAAGCTACTATTCCTATTGGCTGTCGGCTCAGAGCGTCAGCCACCACGTTAGCTTTCACTGGATGATATTCCATCTTGAAGTTGTAATATTTTATTAACTCCATCCATCTCCTATGACGCATATTCAACTCTTTCTGAAGAATAGGTACTTGAGACTCCTATGGTCAGTAAAGAGCTCAAACTTCTCACCATACAAATAATGTCTCTAAATCTTAAGCGCAAATACCACAGCGGCCAACTCAAGATCATGTGTAGGGTAGTTTCGCTCATGAGGTCTCAACTGTCTCAAAGCGTAGGCAACTACCATGTCATTCTGCATCAACACACATCTTAACCCCTGAATCGAAGCATCAGTAAAAATTACCTTCTTCATTCCACTCTCTGAAATGGTCAAAACTGGTGCAGAAGTCAGCTTGCTTTTAAGTTCACAAAAAGCCCGCTCGCACTCAACACTCCACTTGAAAGGAACATCCTTCTTCGTCAGGTTCGTCAAGGGACCAGCCAGAACCGAAAATCCCTGAATAAACCTACGGTAATAACAAGCCAACCCCAAGAAGCTACGGATCTCAGTCACTGTCCTGGGTTGCTTCCAGTCCGATACGGCTTGAACCTTAAAGGGATCAACGGTTATGCCAGAACCTGATACTACGTGACCAAAAAATTTCACTTCTTTCTTCCAGAACTCACACTTCTCGAACTTGGCATACAACTGATGCACTTTCAAAGTCTTAAGTACCTGATGAAGATGATTTTAGTGATCTTCGGAAGTCTTAGAGTAAATCAGTATATCATCTATGAAAACAATCACGAAACTATCCAGAAATTCACGAAATACACGGTTTATCAAATCCATGAATACTGCCGGTGCATTTTTCAACCAAAAAGGCATCACCAAAAATTCAAATGAGCCATAACAAGTCACAAAAGCTGTCTTGGGAATATCACTTTCACGAACTCTTACCTGATGACACCCAGACCTCAGATCAATCTTGGAAAACCACTTTGCACCATTTAGTTGATCAAACAAATCGTCTATCCTTGTTAAAGGATACTTGTTCTTTACTGTAACCTCATTTAACTTCTGATAGTCAATACACATTCTCAACGACTCGTCCTTCTTCGCCACAAACAACACTGGTGCACCCCATGGAGAACTGCTTCGTCTAATGAAGCCTTTACCTAGCAATTCCTCCACTTGTTTCTTCAGTTTGCTCATCTCCACCTGTGCCATACGGTATGGGGCTTTGGCTATAGGTGCAATGCCTGGTTCCAGTTCAATACAAAAATCTACCTCTCTCTGCGGTGGCAAACCAGGTATATCCCCAAACACCTCTGGGTATAGACATACCACTTCAATAGACTCCAAAGGTGTAGTCTCTGATGATGACCCCTCCAGTAAAGCACTACACAACCTACTGGTATGTTGTGAACTCCCCATCAAGTCGGACACGACAATCTCACCCTCCTCAGGAATAATAAAATGACTGTCTTAGCATAACATTCTAACCTAGCATGATGAGTCGCAAGCCAGTCCATGCCTAAGACCACATCGTACACATCTAAATTCATAACAAATAGGTCTGCAGCAAAATCTATAGTGCCCATACGAATAATGCACGACCTAAACATGTGATCGATAGATGTTGAACCACCCATCGGTGATGAGACCACATAAGAACACCTCTCTATCACAACACGTAAAGTTTTCACAAACATAACAGATATAAAAGAATGAGTAGCTCCAGTATCCAACAATACCCTACCAAGACGGGTGTGAATAAATAAGGTACCTTCCAACATTACCACCGGTCCCTCACCATTCCGAGGTAAGACAGCATTCAACCGAGGTTGAGGTCCACGTCCTTGAGGTTGGTTCTGTCCATGACGTCGCTCATTTTCTGCTAGAGCCTTTCCCTTCTTTGGACAATCACGAGCCTTGTGTCCTTATTCTTGGCAGTGGTAGCAGGGTCTCTTAAATACATATCCCTATGTTCTCATTGGTTGAGGAGTTCGGACCATGGCAGCGGTATTACTTTTCCCTTCGTCTGCTCGATGTCTCTTCCAACTCTGATTGCCTTGGTGGAAATGATGTTTCTGTCTACCAGCATTCCCATCCTTATTTTCCCTTTTCTCCACACCCCTAGTATCCACTCTACTAGTTCTCTTCTTCTTTGCCTCTTGGATCCTCAAGCAATGTGCCCTAGCACAATTCAAAACCTTGGCATACGTATCAAAACTAGGGTTTGCAATGATATGACGAGCAATCCCACCGTTCAATCCACTCAAAAATCTCGCAATCCGATCTGCTTCTGTAGGGATGAGAGGTGAGCAGCAAAAAGTGAAAGTCGGTCAAACTCACACTCATACTCTACAACCGTATGATCCTCTCTCTATCGTAGACTCTCGAATTATCTGATCATCTCCCGACGCTCGACAGGCGGGAAGTAATGCTTAAGGAAATACTGTTTGAACACTACCCACTGGCAGTCCATAGCATCAACGGTCCTACTCATGGACTCCCACCAGGTTGGTGCATTTTCTTCCAGTTGGAATGCAGCCATTTGCTGCTTAAATGCTCCCGGGCATTCATATTGGGATAAAATCTTGTCCATTCTGTTGCACCATTGTTGTGCCTCGATTGCGCCTCCCTTTCCACTGAATGTAGGTGGTTTCATCTTCAGAAATTCTTGGTAATACTAAACCCAAGACTTCCTATTTTGTTGTCTCTCATTAGGGAGTGGTTCATTCCTTGCTGCAGCCTCTATATTCTCCCTGCCTTCACGTGGTCCAAGCCTCTAATCTAATGCTGTTGTAATCGCATTATTCATCATCGTTTGGAGATTCTCTAGAGTTATAACCTGAGGTTCGGCTTCACCTCCGTCAACCTGAATCGTCCTGGAACTACCAGAGGACCTAGTTCTACTACCAGACCTCGTATCATCCCTAGAACTATGGTTTCCCCCATAATGAGGATACTCAACACTCTCCCCAACTGAAGTCTCAGTTAGGTTCTCATCTTGACCACGGCCTCGTCCTCGTCCTCGGCCTCGGCCACGACCTCGCCCAGTAGCACCTCTAAGTCTATCGCGACCTCGAGTGCCATTCTTCCTATCTCCATCCATTCTTTTAAAGACAAAGGAAACAAGGAACAATCAACACACAGTTTCATCAAAAAGAAAAAAAAATCATTGTGCTCCTAGAAATAACTTGTGCCTATGTGAAACAACAAGACCCTACACCCGCTCCCAAGGATTTTCCGTAACCAATTGCTCTGATACCACATTGTGACGCCCAACCTCATAATTCTAGGTCGGCCGCCCTAAAATAGAAGTGTGGCATACTCATGGAAGACTTTACACACTCAAACCTTCAAGCCAACAAATGGAGATCCGGCTATCGTGTGGGTCTCTTGAAGATAATAGGTTTAAAAAAAACAAAGGGGTCTTATTTAAAAAACGAGAGTTATAAAAATAGTCTGGTAAAAAAAAGTCTTTAAAAAAAAGTCTATCTTCGACACGTAGGTCAATTATTTAAGTTAAATGATAAAAATCTTACTTAAAATAAAGAAGTCTAGACTTAAAGACAGACTATAAAGCATTTGGCTGTTTAAGCACCTTGAACACAAAGATGATGTAGCTTTCCGGAACAAAAAGTAGTTCTACTGGTTAGGTTGCTCCACGGCCACCGTTACCTGAAAAATAATAATAAATTGGGTCAGACCCCAACTTAAAGTAGGTTCTCGCACCCTTATGCCCTTTACGAATAAACTAGCAAACCAAGGTCCATGAAATGACTTCGTAAGCTGAAAAATAGTTTATAGGAGTATCTCTTTGAAATTAGTAAGGTCGACGACCTAAACAGAAGTATAAAACTTTATAGAATCCAGGAAAACACAAAGGCACACAAAACAGTTGTATATAAAAGAAACGGAAAACAGGTTTGCCACCCACGAAACTAATCGACTTCCCCTCTCTATAGTTTCATTCTCTAACTGTACGACGAAACATATCGACCCTTGCGTAGTCTACTTAATTTCCTACAATGCGTAGAAAGATAAGTGTTGTCGACCCCATTCAAGATAATAGATCCATATCTTCTATGCGACCCATCGGTCATTGCCATAATAAACTATGGGAATCGAGCCAGCTACGGACGATTAAAAAAAAACACACGAATAACCACACCATTCATTCACTTTAAATGGTGATAGTACGGCTGCTAATCACCACAAATTAATGGTCATCAAAACACTATGCATTTTCAAATAGCCATCGGAACACTATAACACTAACATGAATATATCTCATTCCCTGCGCAACACTTAGTTATGAATAACAAATCTACAGACAAAATCCACTCAGAAACAACGGATCACACTCATCAATGGTTTCGAAATTCATTACTTAGTTAGGTCCAAGATTGATACAAGAGCTTCTACTGTAACGTAGGTGCTCAATCCTAGCCTTTATCGACTATCAATTAACAACCATAGCATACTGTATAAGGTCAAAAGACTAATTATATAAGTCTAGGTGTACCGATTTCAAATAGTAGTAACTCAGGGTATTAACTCTTTATTTTTGTATCAAAATACGATTAATGAGGTCCTAACACTTCTTATACAGTGGATGTTATAAGGAGTTAAGCAAATCTCATTCAAAAGATAAGCTAACAAAATCTACCAGGTTGTAAGCAGTCCTTTTTAACTTCACCTTAGAATTATGCCCTTAACTCAAAATCACCCACTGAGGAATTATAAAAATCCAAGCTTGACAACAGAACAACAATTCAAACAAGGGTACAAATGAGGGAAAACTAAGTGTAAGTGAAAAAAAATCTATGTTGTACCTTTCACGAGCTTCCTATTACTAGACCAACAATTCATCAATAAACGAAGCACTTCAATTAACTAACACATCACTTACCCTTTTAATATACCAACATCCAATGCTTACTGTAATTAGTTAACCTATAATATCAAGTATCTACCATGCAATACAATCTTAAAGTAAAGAAGCACGTCCACCCTATTAAGCTAACTTGTTATTAATCGTACAATACTAAAATAAAGATTTCTGACAACTTTGATTAGGTCCGGAAGTTGATTTAATAGTCCTAACTTTACACTTCGAGTTAGACTACTAGTGGGTTTCGATGGGGACTAATATTATGGTAGCCTACAAGTATAAACAACCCTTACTTAAACCGGTTTTAAGAGTTTCATAAACAAAAATTTAGGTTTACCAGTATAAATAAATTTGGAACGGTACTTAAACTCCATAGCCAAGAAAATCCATTGCTCCTTTAGATTAAGCTATAAATGTTATAAAAGAGAGAAAACCTACTTACAGTTAACAAACCAAACATAATGGGAATAAGGATTAGAGAACCTACTTTTTTCGCTATTACGACGATCTCTCTATAAACTTCAATTATGCTTCTTAAATCCGTCTTCCTACTTCTTCAAAATCTCTCTCGCGGCATCTAAGAAAAATAGAGGAAGAATACTTTAGGCGGCTATTTTCTTTGTGAGTTCTTACGTGAAGAAAAAATAACCCTAATCTTCTATTATATACTCTTGGTCAACTTTCCTAAAATTACTCGGACTTCCTCCCACGTATTCCTAACTAAACCCACGTTCCTAAACGATTGTGGGAGTCACTAGTCTACCAACTAACCTAAGTCAGACATTATAGGATACGTTTTTCTAGGATAAGGGGTTTTACATGATCTGTATTTCATCATCTTCTTGGGCATTAAATATTGATGTATTGGCTTTACCGGTGGTTGTGTTCTTAGCTTTCTCCGTTTGATGATAACGTTACCCTGATGATAATTTCTTCGTCAAAGTCTTGAGAAGGGTAAGAACTTCCTTCTGGGTAGTGGCCATGGCTACTTGACTTTTAGCCAAGGTTTCTTTCCGCATCATCAAATCAGTTATGATTGGTGATGCTTGCTCCTTGTTTCTGACACCTTCAGTGGTTCGGAGAGAATCTGGGTATTTTCAGTGGTGGTGTTTTGAGGAATGATCTCTGGAGTGCCGCCACTGGTACTACCGGGGTTAGAAGTGTTTGTTGAATCTGAATTGGGGCCGCTGCCGGAGAGCAATAACAATTGTGTTTGTTTGATTTTTTTTTGTTCTATTTTACGTTTTCCTCTTAGTGTTTTTCAGGTTTCTAGGTTTTTATGGTGGTAACAACTCGCTGGTAGGATTCGTCACACTAGTGAAAAATAGAAGTTACGCGACCGTTGGGATAGGTCATAGATACGTGTTAACTGACACGTTTTAACGGTCGCAGATAGCGTCGTTGTTTGAGCATTTTTTTTATACGACCAGCACTAAGGGTCGCGGAATAACTTAATTCAATGACTGATTCTAACATTTAAGAGGTTAAGACCGATTAAATCGGTCATAAATATATATTTTAATATAAAAAAATATAGATTTAAATTTGGCTGAAGGCCTGCCCTGAATCTGGCTGGGCTGAAATAATCTAATTCAAACTAAAAAAAATAGAAATTCAGCTGAATTTCAGAGTTGATTCAGCTAAACCCTAAACCAAAAGAGAAAGTAAACATTAAGATTAAAAATGACCTTGAAACTGAATAGACATTATATAAAGATAGGTTCAAATCACAATTTCACTAAGTTAAAGATCTGAAAACTTTCACACTAAGGTTGAGTTTGGTATTGATTTTTTTTTTTTTGAAAAACACTTTCGAAATGTATTTGTAGTAATATTTTTTGATATTGGTGTTTGATAAAAAATTTATAAAGTGCTTTTTATACAAAGTACTTCTAAGATTCCCCAACTTTTAAAAGCTGGGGAAGAGGAGCTTTTAAAAGTTTTTAAAACAGAAGTTGTGGCCCCACCCTATTTTTCATACATGATTTTTCTTTTTTATCTCCACTTTTTTTTTATAAATGACAAAAATTTTCCTTAAATCTTTTAACATCAATTTTTACATATCATATATTCTTTAAGATTGTTATTTTCAATTTTAGAATATATTCTATAACAATAATATGAATAAGATCAAATATTAAACAATTATTTAATTATAGTTTTATTTCTCTTAAAATTATGTCAATAATAAAAATATGGTTATTCAAAATAATACCTTTTAACAATAATAATTATTATTGTTAGTAAATATAATATATATATATATATATATAAATAAATTTAAGAACCAAGTGTACGTGCAATATATAAATATTTTATTATTTTTAAAACTCTATAAATTAAAATAAAACTATTTTGAAATATATGTTTTTTTTTGTCATTTGTTAAAACAACAATTGTTGAAGCTGATATTTTACCAAACATAATTTGACCACTTTTTTAACCAGTTTAGCTTTTAGATTATACTCCATCTGTTTCTAAAAAATAGGCAAGGTTTCTATTTAAAGTATGTCAAAAAATAGGAAGGTTTCTATAAATGGTAAGTTAAATATTGCAACTTTACTACTTTGCCCATAATAGGGACCACATCTCTCTCTTTTAACAAGTTAGAGGACCATTTTTCTCTCCTGTTTTTCTCTTTAAAATATCAAGGGGACCACTTTTTTTCTTAAGGATAAATTGGGACAAAACATGAAAAAAAAGTTCAAATGATTGGTTTTCTTATTTCTTGTGCAAAACCAAACAAACCTATTTTTTGGAAACGGAGGAAGTAGCTTACCAAACGCTCAACTGCTTTTTTTACACAGCACAACAACGCACAACAGAAAAACGTTTTTGTAAATCTCAGAGCAATACCAAACTAAGCCTAGATTCAATATGTTTGACCTATATCCTTTAAATGCACAACAAAGAAGGTAAGTACTCCATATATACATTGCCTCATCTCAAACTTTCAATAAAAAGTTACTACCTCCAGAAGATTTGTTTCTCCAACCTTTCACCAGACCATCTTGGTGACAAATCTATGAAGCGAATAGAGTCTTCTTCGTCCCTCGAACAATAGAATCCATTCATGACATAAATCGTTGATATTTAAGTCTGAATCATTTCCTCTGGATATGTTCTTTCAGTTGGGTTAATGAAACTCCCTGAAAAGGGAAAATAGACATTCATAAAATTTAAAGATGCGTTGTTGTTTCACTATCTGAAGGTCAATAGTCCAGCCAGCCGTCTTCTAATGACTCACCAGAAATATCCATTGTCAATGAGTTCCGGGGATCCATTAAAAATCTTCCAAAACGGTTTCAATATGCACTCTCCTCTCATCTGCATTAACAGGTAGTCCATGAAACATCCACGGTCACCAGCAAAGTCATCCAAAAGCACATGGAAACAAATTCTCAAATGGAAGCAATAGTTTTACTAAGTAATTCAGACTTGATAAAATCCAACAGAGTTCAAAATCCAACAAAATTTAAACAAAAACAGAACAAATAAGAGATAAACAAATAGCAGCAAGATAACTCAAAAATAAAATGAATCAAGTCATCTATAGAAAAGTAAGCCTTTTAGTCACTTGGTCAATTGTATGCAATGAAGTAGGTTAGTAACTAATTTTTGTTGAGCAGTACTTACATAGAATAAGTACAGAGTAGTACTTGGAAAGTCTATATATACCTGGATAAAATGATATACAAGTAATTGTTGAGAATTTCAGCTGCTCACGCATCACATGAGTTAAGCACAGTAGTGCCTCCACCCATAGAATGCCCCAATAATCTACGAGAATCCCAGAGAGAAATTTATGCACCGATGTGAACATGAAAATCTTGAACAACAGTCGATAGTATCCGTGAAACACTATAATACTTAAGGCAAAACTGTAGAACACTAGAAAGGAAAAGAAAAGAAAAAAGACTCCAAGGATGGTTTGGGCTTGAAAAGACAATTGTATAACACTAAAATTGTTTAATTTTATTACCTTGATTTGATAATCTACAAATTCATAAAGAGCGTTAAGAATACAAGGCGTAACAAGTTTCACAATCCATTTTGCAGTTGCTAGCCTGCCACTATTCCACAATTTGCATAACCTAAAACTAAATTGCTAACTCCTCTTTCAAACCCACAACAAACAATTTCTCTACCATACATATAATTACTTGATAAGTGCATAATTTATACATTCTAAGTATCATTTTCTTATTCTTATTTGCTAGATTTTTTGTGAATTACCATGTTTTATTGTTACTTTTCTAGTTTATGTGTTTTATTAGGTTACGTTTCTGAAACAAGTGAAATGGAGCTTTACAAGAGAAGAATTGCCAAAGACCCAGTATAGCTCAGTCTATTCCAGGATTTCTACCCTCTATCTTGTAGAGAATTTGATTATGAATCCAACGACGAAAGAACGAAGTCATTCTGACTCCATATGAGAAAGTTATGAGCGAAACAAGAATTAAGGGCAAAACGGTCATTTCAAGAAAAACCACTATTGGCACTCTGTCAGACGATAAGGGCAACTAAAATTCAAATTTTGTTAATGGCACCAGCCATTCTACTCAGGGCAGCCACATTTTGAATAGTTATAAAGGCACCACCATCTTCTCCCAAATACAAGAACTGAAAATTCAAGCTTTGTTTGTTACGTTAATGGGAGTGTTGGTGATGGTTCGTTGTGGCTCGATGGAGATGCCATTGGAGTTGATGAGAGATGACAGTTAACAGAGAGAGAGGAGTCACTGATATTCATGGCAGATATTGGTTGCTGTCGATGATGGGTATTGGAAGTGAGTGATAGTTGTTGGTAGTGATGATAAAAGACGTGAAAGGATACTGTGGTTGATCATCATGATGATCATGGTGACTGTTAATGGTTGATATTGATTTTGAAAGGTTGCAGCAAGTGCTTGGAGCTGTTAAGAAGCTTACGTAATTTTCTGACTCTTGATTGGATAATAGAGAAGGTGTTGCTTCTTGCTGCCATTATTGGTTAGAGACGACAATCATGGTAAAGCATATTGGAGTGATGAAGGCAGTGAGAATTGAAGATGGTGGCTGTTGATTATCTTGATGGCTAATGATGATGAGATGTTAACTGTGATGTTTAATGACAATGGTAGCTTAGTTGAAGAACCTGAGAAGGACTCGAGCTGCCAGAGACAATGGTGTACGCTGATGGGACGAGTTCATGGCAGTCAGGGAATGAACACGTCTGAGAGTTGAGTGAATAGGAAGAATAGAGAGAATGAGAGGCTTGCGGCTCAAGGTTAGCTAGGCATCGATGGTGTTATGGGTCAGGATGTTAGACATTGCTGGAGGCTGTTGAGTTCGAGTTTGTGGGAGTCAGTTTGAGAATACAGTTGGCAATCGTTGATTGAGGTGAAGTGTTGGTTCTGTATGGCAAGAAAAAATTGAGCGACAATCCAGTAAATCGACGGAGGAGCTCGAGTCCAAGTTTTAGAAGTTGGGTTGAAGAAGGAAAGCTTAACCGTGTTGTACACGGAAAGAATAGTTTGGTCGGTGAGATTTCTCTAGAGTTTCACACGGAAAATGAGCTGCTTGTTGGCTATATATACCCATGTGCAGCTGAAGAGAAAAGATCCCATACATACCTACACAGACCTTCCCGGAAACTTTTGGGAGAACAATTTCACGTCTGGATACAGAAGCTTCACGGACAGTACAGAGAAGACGTCGGGTTAGTTTGTGTTTATTTTCTTTATTAATTTGTATGGCTTTGAGAAAGCCATGTTGGGACAATTCTCTTGTTAGGGCGAAAGGATGAACTTGTAGAGATGGTTTTATTTGTGTTTCAAAACTAGGGTTTTCAATTATATGAACTAAATATCATTAATTTGTCTCTCTCTCAACGTTTTACCGTCTCGATGATTTTTCATGTTCTATGCCACGTATAGTTCATTGTTTGATTAGTAGAAGGACTCGTCGAAACCTTGTATGAAATTGTTTTATGAATACTCTTTGACTCTTTATGCCCCATATATTTAGTACTTCGAAATTCTACTTTAGGTTGAGAACAAACAATTCTTTTTGAAATCGAGACCCTATGTGACGAACGCAATTAAACCCTAATCTACAACGGATTCCCGGAACCTTAACGTTTTCCTTTTACTGTTTTCCAACTTTATTAAATAGTTTTAATTCATTAGTTAATTAAATTCTTATTAAAAAAACCTTAAAAAATATTTAAATCCAAACTCCTCGTGGGAACGAACCGTATTTGCTATTGTCTACATCTTTCGACACTGTGCGTTTGCGGTAAAACAAAGTCGGTTTTCTGACGCATCATTACTCCATCAGTATGCATCATCTAAATATAAACTCTAAAACTTAATTATAAAAATCTGGATCTAATTACTTCATTAACACAAGAGTAAAACCATCAAGTAAAAGTGAGGAAGAAGTTATACCTGAGGATCTTCACAAAATGTAAGTAAAGATGTTGAATGTTCTTCTACTGATTGCTATGATACAAAAGCAACTTATACTTAAAATCTTATCCACAAAATCAAACTCTAACTTAAATTGTGAAAAATATAGAAAAATTAATTGCAAATCCTAACTTTACCTGATAAAGTTTGAAGAAAATCAAACCCTAATTAAATGTCTTCATTTACAGAAAATCAAACCTTGTAGGCTTTGGAGAGATATTAAATCAGAAAGTGAAATACAAAGAAACCCATCCCAGATAATTTCGATACAAAATCAAAAGAAAAATCATTGAATATTCAATTTTGAGAAACCCTAACAAAACCTCCAAATCAAATCCCTAATTTTGTTCCAAATATAAAAGGAATTTGGGATCTACTGGTTTTCTCTGCAAATAAGGTATCTTTTCCAATGAAATTAGGGTTTTGATTTAGGGGATATAGATATGAATTATTATTTTATAATTTGGTGTTTTCATTTTTCTGGTTTGGTAAACAAAACTAGAAGAAAATCAGTATTTTTGGTAGTGTGCTGGAGGGATGATGGTGGTAAATAATTTCTGATGGTTTGAAGATCGGTGTTGGTGGGTTCATATAAGTGGTGATGATTGTTGTGAAGGTGACTGGTGGTGGCTGGAGGGAGAGGAGAAGAAGAGCTGGAGAGAGGTTCACTCGAATTCAACCTAGGTTAGAAATTGATTTTGGTAATATATATTTTACATGGATGCCTAGGATCAATCATAGAAAATACCATGATCAACGGTCACGGTATGGGTAAAAAAATAAGGGCTAAAATCGTAAATATTTTGCGATCTGTTTTAGCAGTCTCAGATATTTCCCGTGTTTTTCTAATTCCGCGACCGTCAGTGTGGGTCGTTGATTTGGGTTGTTTAAACACCATTTTCCACTAGTGCCATCTGTTAAAAACAGAAGGTAGTTTCTGAAAAAATATTGTAAATATCATTTTATTTTAATTTTTAGATTTTTCCTAGTTTTTGTGTGTCATCATGTTTCCTTTCTGAAATAACATGTATGACCACAAGATCAAGCATATTATGGTGGTAATCAGTTTAATTATAATTACCAATCTGTTGATAACTTCCATCTAACCATGGGATACAATCAGAATCAATCATTTGGTTTTGATCAATACGCTATGGAAATTTTTGGTGGTTTTCATACATACCAACAATCTTATGGTGGGTATGGAGGTCAACAACCACAAAGAAGGTGCGACAGTTATACTTCTAATTGGCTTTACTGAAGTTGTATGCAAGTTTTAGATCAATTAAAGGACATGCAACATGGACTAGACCAGTTTGATCCAACACTTAATAGAGAGAACGTTATACCAACCGAATTCTACAATAGTATAACTTACCCGACTCCTGATCGTATTTATGATCATTCACCCATTCAAGGGGACAAGTCGTTGTTTAGTGTTCCTATTGTAAGTAATGGTAGAAAACTTGCAAACATAAGAAAACTCTCAAAAAAACTATATCAACTTGAAGATGGCGGAGCACCTGAACAAATTCTCCAAGAAATTAGTAGTACCATACATATGGAATTCAAACGATGTTTTGATAAGAGAAAATATGAGGTCGATGAAGATTCTAATATCGAGGATGATGAAATATTTGAGAATGATGCTAGATTGAGTAATATCGTGGAAGACCCAATTGAGCTTGACAAGGAGTATAATGATAATATTAATGCCGATATTTTTGTTGAGGCAGAAAGTGATGAAGATTGGTTAAAAAGTTTTATAGAGGACCACAATACATATGTGGAAAATAATTCATTGCAGTTTTTCAAGAACAATGAGGATCTTGTAATACAAGAGATAGTTGAAGGTTTGTCTAATCCTTTGTCTAATTTTATATCCATGATCCTCCTCCACTAATCCAAGTAGTTTCTCAAGAGGTTGTTAAACAACTTTTAGGAAAATACCTCACTTAGGATTGGAGGTATGTGCCTCCAAAGTTTTAATGAATTATTTTGATTCTAATCGGTATACATGCAATTACTAGAAGGTCAGGCTGAGGACGTTAAACCAAGGGTTGAATGGGAGGAAACCCATTGGTTTTGTATTTATATCCCTTTTATTTTTCTTTTTTTACAATTTGCATATCATATAAGGGATTTCCCTCCTTGATTTTACATTTGAGGAATCAATTTACATTGAGGATAATATAGTTTAAGTGTTGGGGAGTGATTAAGCATATAAAGTTTTAGTATTCACTTACGCAGGTAGAACTTTTATTTTTTTTGTACATATTTGCATGAAATCTCCAAGTTTTAGAGATTTTAGAGTCACTTAGTATAATTCTAGCTAACCTTACATACGAAGTTCTTACCGAAATGACTAAACTTAGAAGTACTAGAGAACGATATTCGGGTTTCTTATTTGTTGAGGGTAATTTTTGGATTTAATTTCTAGTGGAGACTACTGATAGACATATTTTAGTGTCTAAATTGCACCTTAATTTCTAGTGAGTTAGTATTCGATTTTGTGTCTATTACGTGTTTTTATGCTTTTGTAGGTACATTAGAAGAATAAAGATTTGTGGAAAAATTGGCTCAAAAAGTGTTAAAGGCACCCGGGAAAATGGATCAAGGCACCCACACTTTGGATTGGGGCACCCTTGGATCGGGCTGAGCTGGATCGGGTCAACCCAGCGGGTCAACCAGGCGAGTCAACCCAGCGAACCAGGCGAGTCAACCCAGGATCGGCCGATCCAACTCATCGGGATTCAACTGAATCAACTGCACACTTTGAATTCACGTGAGAAACAAGTTTCTTTTGCTTCTAGATTGTTCCAAATGTTAATAGTTATCTCACGCAAGTCATAAACATCAAAAGATCCCGTGAAATCAGCTCGGAGATCATGTATTTGGCCGGAATCATGATTCGATTAAGATTGAGATTTGTGGGTTGTTTTAGAGAGTTCTATTAGGTTTAGAACTCTCTCTAGGGTTTCTACTACCTATATAAACCAAGAGAAGCCAAGAAAAACGAGAAAAAAACCCTAGAGATCGATTCAGAGCAATTCCGGTGGAGTTCCGGCACCGCCGGTCACCTGCTGGTGCATCGCCGGCACTGTTCTTCATCAGCCATCACCGAAGAAGACGACTAAGCAACGTCTGTATCTGTTGCATATCCAGTGTTACAGCTCTGCTCCTGTTGCCTTAGAATTTGAATACTCCTGTTGCTTAAAGCTTTCTGTTACAGCTGAACCCTGTTCTGTAACATTTATAAACATCTCTGTTCAGCTGTTACACCATTATTTCACTTTGTAATTGATATTTTGAGCAATGAAGAGATCTTTTGAGCAAGTTTTCTTCACCATGGGCTAAGTTTATTTACTGGGATGATGGATAAGGTAATTTTCTCAATTTTATGTGATTTAATTATTTTCTAATAATTATTTATAATTCTTTTATTATTAGAATTACATAGTTTTAAATAGTGAAAACGGTTTTCTTTCAACAGTTGTGCTTTTGCCTGATGGATTATGCTTGGTTAATTAATTTTGATAGACCATGCTTGTGATTTACCTCTGTTTGTTAGCATAACGAAACCAATTTTGGCAATTACTTGTGCTTCAATTAATTTAAAAAGAATTATCTGATTAATCACATATGTTGTTAGAATTACCTGATTCCTGATTCCTGGTCCTTTTAAAATTATTCAAAAATCATCTTTAGGTTATTTAGTCTTTTTCTTACTCCTGGAATTTTCTAGAGTTAATTAGAATCATTATTTTCTAAAATCATTACCTTCACAAGTTCGAGAATCGAACCTCTTTTTACCACTATATTAAAATTACATCAACTACCTTTACAAAATTAGAGTGAGGCACCAAACCTTAAATATTTTATGTTTAGAGTGTTTCATCTGAACAAACTCCAGGTAGAATGATAAGCTACTCAACCTCACACCCCTTCAACACTTTGATAAACACTTGAGTGCTAATTATATCAATCATGAGGGTATCATCAAAATTGCTAACTCTATCTTGTAGTCTTATTTGCAGTTGGCACCATTCTCTCAACAAAGCAACAATAGACAGACATCATCCTCAATTAGCGGAACGACGTTAAAATCACGAAGAAAGTTGAATACAATATCAAGGTTTACATGCAACAAAAAGAGGAGCAAGATTCTATAGCAAAAGTAAAGACAAGGAAAAGTGAAAAAAAAGAAAAGAAAAAGATGTAAGTTCTTTAAGTTTATGAGATACCAAGGCAATACAATTTATAAAGAACCAGGTGTTTAATTCCTTTCTCCATGGCCATGTTAATTTCAGTTTTATTATTTTTGTAGTTGTTATCTTTTTGTAGTATACATATATATATATGAAAATACAAAAAGATATACATTTTAATTTCATCATTAGTGTGTTATTTCATTAGTTAAGGCCATAGGAAATAATAAGTATATAATGAAGGTTCAAGTAACAAGGAATTTAAGAAAAACGAGTACAAGTTGTCAAAGTTCGGAAGTATATCATCAATAGTTGAAGCTGAAGCTGAAAACGTCTGTGTTCATTGTGAGAGTGGTGTTGATTGTAGATCGGGTGAGAAGGTAAGTAAGCGTTCATATCCTCGCATAATGGTTCATTTCCTTTTTTTAGAGATCATCAGAAATATAGATATATGGAAAAAGTTTAGTGTCACCATTCAACGTGTGCAAGTGTTCTATCTTCACTCCTGCTTGCACAGATGTGAGGCCCATTTCTATCGTCTTACTAGTGTCGATTTCATAAAATCCTATTGGTGGGGCAGAAGTCGAGGCGAAATTCTTATTCGATCGCTATCGAGGCTGGTATCTTTTATTATGGCACTGGTTTCTCCTACTCAGTGATTAAGCATGAATAACGTTATTTGATAGTTCTAATTTCTTATTAGTGTGCAGAAATTTTATGTCTTCGTATCTCTTTGGAATATTTGGAAGTTGGAATTTAGGTTTTGTGGTATACCTCTTGTAAACCCTCATGAGACTATAACTCGTCCACTAAGGCCACCTAGGGGTTTAAAGTGTTGTTCCACATGCTAAATATAACAGTATCCTCAAAGAAAGGGAGTTGTTGTACTCAGTTTAGTTTAGATTAATTTAGATTTATAGTTTGCTTGAGGACTAGCAAAAGGCAAGTGTGGGGAAATTTGATAGGTCCATTATTTGCACTAGTTTGATGCTCTAATTCATTGATTTTTGTTAGATTTCATATAATTGTGCTTTGAATTTGTTTGTTTATGAGTTTCTTAGGAGTTTGAAGTTGATTCAACCAAAGAAGAATTAAGAAGTTTATTACAACACGAAATTAACAAGGAATGAAGTGCTACAAATGATGGAAAATCAAGGACAAATGGAACTCATCCAAATCCAAGATTTCTTTACTCTGTCTTGAAGGGAATTGAAAGAAGAATCCAATGGAAAAAGAATGAGGTCACTCCGAGTTCGTATGAAGAAGTTATGGGCAAAACAAGTTTCAAAGAATTGAGTGTACAAAGAGAAGCTCGACTGATAATTGCTCAACACGAGTGATGCATCGGAAAACCGACTTTGTTTACCGCAAGCGTACAGTGTCGAAAGATGTAGACAAGAGCAAATACGGTTCATTCCCACGATGAGTGTGTATTACTTATACTAATTAATTCAAGTAACTTTCAGGTCAAAAGATGTTTTTCCGATTTTTGTGAAGAATTAAACTAATGAATGAATTAAAACTATTTAATAAAGATCGAAATCAATAAGAGAAAAGCGTTAAGGTTTCGGGAATCCGTTGTAAATTAGGGTTTACTTGCGTTCATCACAAAGTGTATCGATTTTACTCGCGCAAAATAGCAAATCTAGCTACTAATACACAGAAGATATTTCGTTTAAGAATCGTAGAAAAGAATTTTCAAAAAGAATTGTTTGTTCTCAGCCGAAGTACTAGGTATACGTGGCATAAATAGCCAAAGAATATTCATAAAACGATTATCGCGAAAGGGTCAACGAGTTCTTCTACTAATCAAACAATGAACTATACTTGGCATAGAACATGAAAAATCATTGAGAAAGATAAAATGTTGAAAGAGAGACAAAACATTAACATTAAGCTTTTATAGTTGAAAACCCTAGTCTTGAAACACAAGAAAATCTATCTCTACAAGTTCTTCACCCTAACAAAGAGATTTAGATAGACATAGCTTTCTTAAAAGCCATGGAAATTGATTAAGAAAATATTCTATATGTGAGAAGTTGTGTAGAAAATTATATCTAGGCTCCCCTTTATAAAATGTTGAAAGAGAGACAAAACATTAACATTAAGCTTTTATAGTTGAAAACCCTAGTCTTGAAACACAAGAAAATCTATCTCTACAAGTTCATCCTTTCACCCTAACAAAGAGATTTAGATAGACATAGCTTTCTTAAAAGCCATGGAAATTGATTAAGAAAATATTCTATATGTGAGAAGTTGTGTAGAAAATTATATCTAGGCTCCCCTTTATATAGGCTTTGGTAACCTCCTCTTGATCCTTATCCAACTAGGAAACCTAATCTCATTAAATTTTTCCACCTCCTTTTGATCCTTATCCAATTAGGAGACTTAACCTACTCAAAAACCAACATAAACTCTTATTTTCACGTCAAAGGCGAGCCCAAAACGCTTCCCTTATTTCTCTTCCCGCGCAGACCCAATAAGGCCCACTGGATACCAAATCCAAGTTGGTTTCACGGTTTTGCTCATAACTTCTTCATACGAACTCGGAATGACCTCATTCTTTTAGCGTTGGCTTCGTCTTTCAATTCTCTACATGATGAAAAGTAGAAATCTTGGAATAGACTGAGTTCGACTGGGCCATTAGTAATTCTTCCTTTTAGAGCTCAATTTAACTTCTTTCAGAGATGTAACCTAATAAAACACATAAACTACAAAAGTAATAATAACACACAGTAATTCACACAACATCTAGCGAATAGGTATAAGGAAATGATAGCTAAAATATGTAAATTATGCACTTATCAACGAGTCAGCCGAGCCTGAAGCATAAAAATCAATATTTTTGAAGAGTTGATAGAGAAATGTTCGACTAAAAAGTGGTCCAATCAAGTCAGCGGTACTTGGGACATATGTGGATGCGGAATTGACTTCTAAATTGAGTATACTTGTTCCCAGAAGGATTCTAAACCCTAGAAAGAGAGTATAATTGATGGCCAAACATCGAAGGCTCTAAAATAAGACATCTAAGGCTCAAACAAGATATCTCTGAAGTAATCTCTTATCTTCTACCTCTCATATCACATCTTCTACACAAGAAACCTATGATTTTCCCCTTAGGGGAAATCATTCTTCTTCTTTATATATTTTCATAGTGAAATCTACAGCCAGGCCCATTTTCCCACTTTTTTCATCCACAAACCCACGGGCGGAAAACTTAACACTACACCCGTTTCGTCGGTAAATATTTCTCACAAACCCATACTTTCCAAAATTAATGTTTTCATTTCTATTCAGACTTCGTCTTTGTTCAGGAATAAAAACTAGGGTTTACGAATAGATAAAAACTTCTTCCCCCTCCTTATGAAATCAAGTAACTTCAATAACATGATTTTGATTTTGATTTTGATTTAGCCTATATGTTTGATGAATCCCCTAAACATGTAGGGAGAAGACCTATGACCAGCATGGATCTCAAGTGATTAATTGAATCCCGCATAAAGAAAAGAGTAAAAGAGCAATAGTCATAGATATATCGAATTCATCTTGCGGGTAAAACACATAAGCGACGGAAGACCTATACAAAACAAAGGTACATTGATTTTGATTATACGGTAACTCTAATTTTGGAATACCATTAAATATATGTAGGGTATGTGTGGTGGTGGAGTAATATAATATCTTAGTCTGTTAATTGGGTTTTTGGTGTTTTTGATTTTGCAGTGAAAAGGAAGCTCAAATGTGTATTTATAATGCTTCATGGAAAACGCATTTCGGATTTTGTTGTGACATCGATGAAGCGGATTCTCGTGAGCTCTCTGGTAAGTTCAGTTACTGTGATATTGGTGTTCTGAACTATCCAATTTAAGAGTTTAGAATTGTAATTTGACTTGTGTTTTAAAGTTTGCCAGAAGTTTTATCCGTTAGGCCTGACCGGGATTTTGAATCTGCGGAGAAGGATTACAGTTTAGAAAACGTTCAATTAGGTGGTGTGTCGAATTCAAATTTTGGAATATCTCGGTTGTTTTTGGAGGGGAATTCTAAGTATTGGTTAGTTAGAATGAAGAAACCTACTGTTGAATTTGTTACAAAGGCACAAATGGTGGATTACTATGCTATAATACTGTCAAAGGTTTTGGGAAAGTAAGTATTGATGTTTTGTGTTGGGTTTTCGGCTTTTTTGCCTTTCATTCATGCTCTTAAATGTGTAACTGATTTTTCTGCAGTGAGATGGATACACAAATGTATATATATCATATTTCATGGAAAAACAACCTTGGGTTCCGTTGTGAACTTGATGATGACTGTCCGCGTGAACTTGTAGGTTTGTGCCACCTGTGATTGTTCCTTTTTGGATGTATTTTTTGGTTAAATGCTTTTTGTTTCATTTATTGCTTGGGGATAAGATATGTAATGTGTTGCAGGTGTGCCTGGAGTGAAGTTTGTTCGTTTGGGTATAAATTTTGGGTCAGAAAATAAAAACTATGGAGGTTTGGAAATTCTTTGAATTTGGATTTGTTTTAATTACAGGGTAACTCATCGAAGAGCAACTAGTAAAACACTTTTGAGTGATAAGTGAATTTGTGGATTCATATTACCTCTATTTTTGGCTTACTAGTTTGCAGTTCCTGTCGTTAGTTCCTTACACATGCTATTATAGGCTTATTATTTGCACACAACTGAGGTTTTTGACTTATAATTGATTTTGATAATTGGAAGTGCAAGATTTTCGATAGTTAGGTTTGCTGATTTGGTAGGTGAAGAGAGTCTAATCCAAAGAATGGGTTTTATTTGATTCATGCTTGCAAAGATAACGAAAGAAGGTTTCCTGCTAAAGAATCTAACATTAATTTGGTGCTGAAGTTTAGTTTTTTAGCTTTTCGTTTGTTTTTTGCTTTACAAATGTTATGGTTGTTACTGTTGTTCTCTCTATTGGTGGTAACTTTTATGTGGTAATCTTGATTTCATTTTTTTTTGATCGGTTTAATCTTGATTTCATGTAGGCTTAAACCCTTTCATTGTGTTTCTTTATGCTAATTTTTATCTTTGAAATAACAAAGTTAAGTAAATAAACTTGAGTATATCTTCTGCAACTCCACTTTAAGGAAAATGATGTATACAATGAGGGGTGGCAGACTGCATGGATTATTCCTACCTTCTGGAAAGTATTATCATTCTCTGTTTTGCATGTCATATGTGAACTTTGGGCACCAGCGAAAAATTCAACACAGTGAGTCCCTTTTTTTCGTTCGTTAGATGCCAATATCTGTTTTGCTTATATTTAAACACCTAGCACCCTGTTTCTAGAAAAGAATATAAATGTCCATAAAATTGCTACAGTCTACTGTTTTTTATTTCCATGTATGATCGATCAGTTTACGTGGAGTTCTTCCTTCTTATTAGCAACAATTGGTGGCTACTCTGGCTCTTCAATTTTTGTGTAGAGGGTGGGCAAGAATGAAAATGCCTAAGAAATCTCAAGATAATGAGTTGTCACTGCTTTTTAAATCCAAGTAATCTTTTATCTTTCGCCTTCTTCTTTCAAGCCTGAGCTCCAGAATATGCTTTATATGGATAATTGACAAAGTGAAGTGATGTTTACAGTCTTGCAAATTAAGCCTAGAGAATCAGATTTTTTTCATTTTTCTTAACCTCCTGAACCTCTTTTCACTAAAAAAATATAGGTTAGTTGTTAACCTTACTATAGATTGATTCCAAACGAACCAAATCGGAGAATATCAACATTAATTCTCAATTGTTTAGCATTCATTATTGGTTAGAAACTTCTTTTGCTACTTAGGATTTTGTGGTTTTCTTTACAAACATTCAATCTTCATAATAAAACACTATCTATCAATCTGTCTATCTATCTATGATATTTCTGCATGTGGAAACACAAAGGGATTTTCATGTTAATGAGCGAATACAAGTAATCAATAAGGATGGCAAGTTGGTGTGTCATTTATTTCCTTGCTGAGTTTTATTTTATTGGCGCTTTTAGTAGTCTCTTAAGAAGTGGGGTTTTGATTATTAGGTGCAATGGTGATGTGAACGGAAAAGTGATGCTTTCTCATGTGGCAACTGCACAAGGGATTTCAGATACTAATCTCATACTGAATTTAAGTAATTATTGAAGGTGGATGGGCAGTGGCAGTTATGATTGTTAGGTGGTCAATGGGGCTGCTTATTCTCTATCTAGACTACCATAAAATATTGTAGATGAAAGAGATAAAACTTAGCATTACAATAATCTCATTTTCTTGCAACACCTGCATATTAATCTACAAGCAATGTCGTTAAACTCGAATTTTCATTTGAGCAATTAAAACTAATGGAATGTTTTGTGTACTTTCAAATGATAGAATCTAACAGATGTCGCCTAATGATCCCAGGATTACTCTTGGTTCCAACAAGTTGACTCAATTTTTGCCAGGTAGATTTACTAAATTTTCAGGAGGCATGGGAGGGACAGCTGCCCGCTGTTCTATACATAGGGACTATAGTTGTGGTTCTAGATGTTGTTTTTCAGGTCACACCTATATTTTAGTATTCCTGTATGTGCTTATCTTAAATTGTTGTTCTATAGGATGTTCATGCTTTGGTGGTTCTTGTCCTTGAATTCAGTTAATAACCTATTATATGTATCTAGCTACATGATTTTGATAAAAAATATTAGTTTTGTATTGTTATGTTGGACTCAATTAGGTGTCCAGACCAGTGTTATTTGGACCAGTTATGAACTATTTAAAGAGACCATAAGTTAATTAGGAGGTGTGAATATTGTAAATCTATCGACGATTATAATTGTTTGTTCGAATAATCGTCAGTGGTCACCTTTTCTTGGTTCAAATATCATTGTTCATTAAGCAAACAATCTATCTAATGGAAACAAAATATACAATATACTTAGCTTCGATATATTTCTATAGATTATGCTATGTAGATGTCAGTGTTCTTCATTGATCGTTTTCTAATTGTTGTATCCATCTTATTTGTTTTGTGCAAATCAGGTTTCAGTATAGACTTTAAGTTGAAGGTCGATTTACACGCCTTCTTCTGCAGACATGAACCCTGAATTTTAAGCTACTCTGCCTCCTGATATCTAACAAGAAATTAATGCAACAGTGGGCACAAAAGGGTTATACAATCTCATAGCTCACTTCTTTTGGTGAAGTCACTATTTTAGCATTCTTCTACTTTGAGAGGACCACCATCGCTCGTTTCTGGGACTCGGGATTTCGTAAAGAGCGGGTGCTGCAAGCGGTACAGCTACGTACTAGGATATTATTTACTTACTAAATGGATCTCACTCTTTTATTATATTAATTCTAGGAATTTTACATCCTCGGAGGCGTATGCTGGCGGGCTTAGCTTCCGAAATAGATAAAACTTGACCTCCATAAAAACCCTCAATAGAGGTTAGGATGGAAATCTAGGATGTTTTCTGTGTTCTTTGAGCAGCGCCCGTCCGGTGCCGGGCAAAATGCCTACGGTTAAAAAGCACCGACATGTCAAGATCCAAATTCGAATAGGTTCCTGTTCCTGGTCAGAAACAACTGTGCTCGCGCTGGCGGTCCAACAAAGAGACGAAGTAGTGGTGCCTACATCTTTGAATTTAAGGAGTCGGGATCCGAAATCTCATCAAGATGGAGGCCAGCAGCTGTCAGGAATAATGTTTCAATAAAAGAAATATTGTTTTGTCAGCGAAATCTCATTATATATTTTCTTAGGTTCTTTTAACTTCTTCCAAAAAGGTATATGCGCTTTACCTTCTCGGTTACTTGCTGAAGCTAGGATGCTAGGAAACAGATAACTGAGCCAAATATCCCCCTAACCTTTTTGGAAGCACCGATAGGCTTAGTATTGGCAGTAGGAATAATTTAGGATTTGATAGGCAGACAGTGATGTGGATAGGGATGTTGGAGTTTCAAATGGATGACGAGCGGCTTCCATATTTGTGGACTGCCTGAAGGTGAAGAAAATTGAAGGTGCACACCTTCTAGATGAAGATTCCCTAAAAGGTTAGCACAGTTAGCATTCAGTTTGGTAGATCTCAAGTTGTAGTGTTTCTTGACCAGTTATAAACAAGATTTTGTTGCACACGCTATAATTATATCAACAACGAGTCTCTCTCTCAACATTGAAAATTTATATATCCTGGCAGTGGTGCTGCTGTCAGCAGTGGTGGTCGCGCTCTTAATTTTGAGATTATTTACGAGTTATGAACTATGCAACATGGATGCACGTTGTAATTATATTTTTATATTATTGGTCTGGGTAAATTAGATTTGGCTCACTCAACTCCTAAAGCCGTGGAAATCGACGGGTTCACTCTATTATTCATCAAGCATCAAGAGTTTTTATGTATATCTCGGTTTATTGCTGCTTATTATTGATATATGTATTTGAAGGTATATATATTAGTCACTACCTCCGTCCCAAGACAAGAGTTATTATCACTTTTATTGGGATAGATGGAGTATTATTTTTAAGAATGATTGAAATTATGGAATATATTAATTTGAGGTGAATGGGTTTTTAACTAAGGAATTCAGGATGCCTATCGTTGTTCTTAAACATTTATGCATGTTTGATACCCCATGTGCTAAAGCCTTTGTGTATTCATCCTTGATATCAAAGGGTTAATGTCAGAAATCTCTTTACACTACCACCAACAATTAGAAAGATTTATCCCAAGTCTTTTACCCCTGGATACAGCAAAGCTTGACTTATATTCTAAGGTAGAAATTTTTGAATATTTTGAGTGAGTAATTAACAATCATTGAAGCCAGTAATATAGAAGCTAATCATTGAAAAAAGATTCGGAATCAATGATTAGCTCCATGAGCAGATTAAGAATTTAGCACACCAAGGTTTTGGAATGATGATAAAAAAAATCATCGTTCGCTCCATGAAAAACCATTTCATAAAATTATGTTAGTCATGTTTGCAACTTGCGAGTATTTCACCGTAATTATTATTGCTAATACAGAATGCCATTTGAGCCAAAAATATCTGGACCATTAGAATATTTGAATAAGAAGTTTGCCATATTTTCTGAAGTTTATTGATGTATACTCAGGAGAAGATCCCCGGGTACACATAGAGAAGTGTTCTAGGTAAGCAGGAAAGACACATAGCAGACAGATTATCAACTCAATGAAATGAATCACACAATTCATAGATTGAAATGGTTTTCTTTTAGCCGGAGTTAGGTATTGTTGGTCATTTTGGTTTGACTCATTATATGTTGTTTGATACCTCATCAAACCTGGCATAAGAGTTTAGATCTACCAGCTTCATGTGGATGATGGGCACAGTGAAAAGATGGCTACTCTTCATTGTTTCACTTAAGTAAAAGGGGTACAAGATGGTTAAAGAAACGGATCTAATATCTGCATATCATTAAACGTGTCAGTATTCATTTTCCAATTACATTTATTTGCCAATCCAAGAGGTATAGAAAAAAAGGATCACAACCTTTCTGAATAATGGGAATCTTTAACTGCCTAACTAAGAAAACTAGAAAACTTGGACAGTAAAATTATGCAATCAACATACAAGAATAAATTTCATACTTAGGTTATCTTACAATCAAGTGTGCACAAAAAGTTCAGTCAGTAGACTTACCTGTATTAGGAATGGATTATTGTCTCAGAATAAGAAGTAAGAGATGAAGTTATTTTAGGTAATTTATATTCCCTCCGTTTCAGGAAAAGAGTTACTTTTCCTATTTGCACAATTGTTAAGGCAAGATGAGAGAGAATAACTTTTATAATTTATTTCCAGATTTACCCTAATAAAAAGTTTAATACTACATATATCTTTATAATGAGAATAATAACATTTCTTAAAATAACAAGGGTAGTTTTGAAAGTTTGTTATGTTGAAAAATGAAAGTAACTCTTTTGTTGGAACAAAAATTTAAAGAGAAAGTAACTCTTTTCCTGAAACGGAGGGAGTACCATTTATGTCTATATTTTAAAAAGTTTACATAAATTTTTTTATAGACTGCTAGAACTGAATTGCTATTGATGATGGCTGCTTGGGCTGTGAATTCGAGTTGTGCTGCAAGTGTTGATAATACCATGGGAATGATTTCAGCATATGAATCGTACTTGACCTGCTGCAGTTGCTTTGCAGGTCTGCTCACCAATGTCGGGGGTTGCTTTCTTTGTGCTGGGTCTTTCAAACCATATACATATACATTGTATCATTTGAAACCATATACAATTATACTGATAATCTACTTGGGACGGTACCAGTTGGTCTCATTGGATTGTTGTTATTAGTCTAAGTATTTATCTTTGTGCTTTCTTAATTTCTGTTTTGATTAATAAGAAGATTTATTAAAACGAATCTAAAGGTAAAGAACTACAAAAAGCAACAAAGTTATATATTGAAAAAAACTACAATAGAACACAAAATACACATCGCTTGCCGTTTGCGAAAAGCAAAGCCTAATCGGGATAGTACAACACAAAGATAAAGAGAGTTAGGGCCATATCCAAACAGAAATATAAGTAATGGGACAATGTCGGCAAATGGGACTTCCGGTTGCTTATGTTGTTAATAACACTTATGAATAAAAATCTAAGGCTCCAACAACATCAAATTGGTTACATAATGCACATCCTTACTTGCATATAAACTTTGTGGTGAACTTTACATTAATCACGAGTAAGTTTGCGGCTGTTCTTTGAAAAGAATAGGGTCGTGCTATTTTAAGTATATAGGGATTAAAGATGGCTGGGTACTGATCAACAGTTTTTTCTTTTTAACAAATGAGCAATTAATTAAAGTACATGACCTATAAGACAAAAACATGATACAAATGTCTAATGTAAAGCTGTTGTGCCATTACTGGTACATGAAGTATAAGTAGAAGAGTGCATCTGGCATTTAGGTCTAATTCGATTTACAAATGAAAATTGAAAGAAGTTTTTATTTACGAAAGTCTTAGGTATTGAATAAGGCATATGATAGCCGTACGGCACGATAACTTTTTGAAGAGTTTATTTTTTTAGGTATCCCTAGCTATATCATCCGAAAGTGGAGGATTTTTTTTGTTGAACTTTTATAACAAAATGAAACCGGGCAAAAAAACCTGAAACATTGGAGTGCAAATCAAAGTGCAGTTTGGCTTTGCAAAGACTGACGTTTATACGTTGTTAAGATGTCAAAACCTTAGAAGGAACACTAAACGTAACCGATTGTGGGTAATTATTTTGTAGTTATACAAATTATTTAAGATTGATCTGGAACCATATGTTCAACACATGAATCTATATCGACGGGAACCGTGCCGTTATAAGGTAATGTTTGCTTTGTTGAAGGAAGAATGCTTATGCAGAAGCAATCTTACTGGATCATGGAGAGAGTTGTGTCGGTAAGATGTAGACAACGAAATTTCTTATGTGTTACCTTCCTTATTTGTTGGTGTTGCCACCAAAAGATGAACTGTTGATCAGAAAGTTCTAGAAATAAGTTTCCTAACCAAAATTTAGTTTCTAATGGTACTGGTATTTGATATGAGATTATCTTCCCTTTTTCTTGAAATTTATTGAATTTGTATGTTTTATTAATAGAATGAAGTTGAGGAAGTTATTAAATTATGAGTTGTTCCAAAATTTGTCGAGTTTCTAATGAGAGAAGATTACCCACATCTACTATAGGTTGAGTTAATATTTTCTATATACTTTTGATTTTATAAGGCACAATAGTTGATTTTTGATCTTCCTTATTACCATCATCCATGACTTTAGAGGTTTAGGTTTTTTTAGGATTTACCCAGAAACTATTATTTTCTGTGTTTTGAATGTCTTTTTTGTTGTTTGATGTTTCTTCATGTTGTTCAGATAAGTTACCCTTGATTCATTACAGGATAATATGATAATAGTATGGTTATAGAATTGATTAGAGCATTATTTTACTCTGAAGTTGTAAGATGGAATGTGATGGTTAGGTCACCGAAGTGGTAAGACTGAGGATAGATTTTGGTTTGGTAAGTTGAAAATTTTGTGATTGACTTCCACTGAATCCCTGAGATTTGTTTCTTAAACTTTCAGCTCCTAAAGATCTGATTTTTTTTTATATTGCTTTTACAAAGTAGAACAGAAGCTACCCGCAAAAATGAACGGATAACCAAGTATGATCAGGTAATGCCAAGTGAACGACTACACTAAAAAAAACTCTTTTTGAATTTAAAGAAAGTATATGAAATAGAAACCAATTTTGGTAGTTGGACCTGATCAATACTCTTTTGTTGCAGGTGTGGGAACTACATGTAGATGAACAAATAGTTTGGGACGAAGAGGAGTCTAATCCATATGAGTATGAAGATAAATTCTTAGTAGAGACGTTTGAGACCACAAATGTTTATGCAACTGTTTAATATTTCAAAACTTATCATGAGAAGGCTTTATTACCCAAGATGATTCTGATTAGTGGCATTTCCTTCTTACTATTACCAATTTGCTTTAAAGAATTATGATATGAACCTTGGTATGGAATCCTAGCGTAACCCAAGTGAACTTTCTGACAAAAAGAGGAAACCCACGAGGAGGAAACCCATGAGAAGGAAACCCATGGTTGAACCACCTTAAGGACCCTTCAAAGTTCATTACCAAGAACCTTAGCAGTCGGTGATATACTTGATTGTACTTATATTTTGGCAAAAAATAAATTATAAAGAGCTTGACCTGGACTTTGATTTTGCCAGGCATGAGGTGAGCCACTCTTAATCGTTAAGTCATGGGTTCCAGTTTTTTTTTAACATTAATTTCCTTAATATTATGCTTATGAAATAACTTGTATTTTGATTATATTAATGTGAAACTCAAGCGCTTTTTCCCTCATCTCAACACAAATTGAGGGCACAAGCAAAAGAAAGAGGTGGAGGAAACAAACAAATTGAGAATAGCTTAATACATTGGTGTCGATCATTTAAAAAAAAAAAAGGATCTCCTTAAAGATAATTACAATTGAAGTACACTTTTTCTTCATACATGGACCCTTTATTCATACTCATTCAATTGGAAGTTTTGATCCAACTAAAAAAAATTGTGCTTCGCAATTCCATAGTCCAATTTTTCATTTTAAATTGACCCTTGGATACAAATCACGAGAATGTATATTCTTCCTCAAATCCGTTATTAAGAGGTAAAGGAAAAAAGAAATTAGATGGAATCATGAAAGCATAAAATATTCTTTGTATTTAGTCATAGTATTATATTATGTTGACAATTACAAAAAACTGCTCATACTATGAGTACAGTAGACGACTGGTGGGTATGCCCCCATCGTCTAGCAGTTCATGACATCTCTCTTTCAAGGAGGCAACGGGGATTCGACCCCGTCTTTCTTTTCCCATTTTACCAGCATTTATCCATATAAATATGTTTCTGTTAATAATGAATGCCTCTAAATTGCATAATGCATTTGACCATTGTAGATATTGATGTTTTCATTCTTTTGATTTTATTTTATCATTGTAATTAATCGTATTTCATATATATCCCGAATCGATAAGTTTAATTAAATCATATATGATTATTCACTCTATTTCATCCATAAATAGTACTGAAGTTACTTCTTTTGGACGTTTTCAGAGATGATAAACTCGCTTAGACAATCAAGGTCTAAACCTATTAAGCTACTTTCATATTAGGATTTAAACCATGGAATCTGCGCTTTGTCTTTAATATTGAACACGGGTTGTGGCAAGTTACTTTCATCCATGTTGATATGTTATGCTCTTGCTAACCATGGAATCTAAGCATTGTTTTTAATATTGAACACGGGTTGTGGCAAGTTATTTTTTTTCATGTTGGCATGTTTTGCTCTTGCTAAAATTATGAAATTGGAGACATAACATTTTCTACCTGTCCTTTTGTCTTTTTATATTTATATAATTCCTTTCAGTTTGACGTAACAATTCTGTTTTTTTAGTTAGTATTTTGGTTTCCACGGTAGCATTGGACAACCCTTGTTTATATAAACAAAAGTGTTAAAAAGACGAAAAGGGGAATTTGTAAGGTTGTTGTATATCATGTTAATACATTGATTTATCGTCACTATAACATGAACGTTGATAAATAAGTTCAAATTACCTTGACATATATGGATAATAGAGTATGCATGGATGAGTATTGCCATATAAGACAGATAAAAAAATTGGTTTAAGGTTGTCTCTTTTAGTTTATATTTTTGTGGTTGTACGGTTTCTTTATAGAATTCTTATTCATAAAGATTATAGATTATGAGTTTTATTGACTGCAGATGGTTGAAAGAATCATGGCCATGATCTTATGAATCAAGTACAAGAATGCAACTGCAGTACAACTGCTACCGCATAAATTATATATCGTTTCCCATTTTTGCAGTTAGCGTTGTGTTTATTAAAAAGTTTAGCACCAACGATTTGCTTCTGTCCTATGCTAAGACAAGTATTTAAAACTACGAATATGTGGCGCAATAGTAGCGCATATGACTTCATTTCATAAGGTTACGTGTATGATTCACGTCAGATCCAATCACCGGTATTTAACTGTGTTCTACGAAAAATTAAAGTTATATTTTTTATATTGGTTTAGATTTTCAATGTTTAGGTTGTATATGAGTTTTTATCATATAAGTTTTTTTATAGATTCTCACTACACTAGGAAATAAGCTAGATTGACATTACAGAGGTTGCCTGGTTCTTTTTCTATATAGACAAGAAAGCTCAAGAAGACCTAATCAAGCAATGTCAAGTTCACAAATGTTTTTTTTATGGTAATCTATGTTGGACGATTGGTATTTTCTAAGGCTTTGTTTAGAGAGACCTAAGATAATATTTTTGTGGTATTTTATATTTGTAGTTCAATCGATAATTCATGATATTTTCCCGTTATACATATGTACATCTATCAAATTTATGCTACACTATGAACTTACTCAACGAAATCAAGTATAACTATCTAGCTAGACAATTGAAATCAAGTTTAACTCTTCTAGGTCAAATCTCACCATATAATGATCATTTTATAATTCATATGTCTGTACACATGCGTTCACTCAAAATGCGTGTAGTTTTTACTATGCATGGGATCATCTTATAATTCCATACTATAATATATGATATTATGTCGTAATACACATGAACATCTTATAGTTCATGGGTATACATATGCTTACTCAAAGTACGCATAATTCATATTATTCACGAGATTATCTTATAAATCCATATTATATATAGTGCAATACGACTATGGTGTATATAAACATCCTATGATTCATGAGCACCCATGAACTTACTCAACTTAATTAAAATTTGACCATCTAACTAAACAATTATAATCAAGTTAACTCTTCCGGGTCAAATCTCACCTTATGATACACGAGCCATCTTGTAATACACGGGTACACAAATACACACTAAAAATATGTATAATTCACTCTATACACGGGATCATCGTATAATTCATTCCACGATGTACATAGTACATTATTTCATAAAGTATATTTGTTTTTAACAAAGAGCAATTGAATACACCATCTAAGAAAGACCTCAAGAGAAAGCACAAAAGTGTAGGTAGCGACGATGAACATGACGCTGAATTGGAAGAAAAGGATCCTGACAGGCCACCGCTGGTCGAAATAGATGAAGATGTCAGTAAAGTATTTACTTATGAATAGGGATTACAGATAGGCGAAGATATTTATTTTTAGTCTATACGATTTCAATCAAGTTTAAAATACTTAGTATTTAGAGTTTAAACTATTTAATTTTTAACATTACTTAATTCTATTTATTTTTATTTTTTTAGAATTGACTATTGTTTTCTTAGATGCGTGCAATTAATTTTCAAACCATGTGAGATCTTTAGATTGTAATAATGATAGTATATTCGATTATTAGAAAATTTTAACTATATGATTTTTATTACAAGGTTAATTTGTTGGATGGTCTATTGTGATAGCTTATCAGAACTCTCATTAAGACGGATATGGATCGAAACCCTACCTCAGTAGACATGAACCAACGGTGTAAAAAGTTTTATAAGCCCCGCTGTATAACACGGGTTAAAGACTAGTACCCAGTAAAAAGCTCAAACTCTCTGGAAAATCCGATGAGCAGTCCAGTAATACTATTTCCTTTCAAGGAAAAGAGTAGTAAGAGTCTATATTGACCACCTCTTGTATTTTAAAACTAGGGTTAAATATGGAAATTCATCATCACTCATTAGTCAAGTAAAGTCTCCCTCTTGAAAACCCTAGGTCATTGACCAAACCTGCTATAAAAGCGACAACAGTATTAGATCCTCAACTTTTTCCTGGTCTATCGATTGCGCCTCAGAGAGACTAAAAGGTCCACCTCTCGATTTGCAGCCATGGTAAATCCCTAACTATTCGTTTCATTCGATACTTTCTGAACTATCTGCATCCGAGTCAGAAAGTTGGTTTTCTTTTAGTCTTTAGAATTGTGGTTCTGTGGTTTACTCCGTCTATAAACAAATATTTGGTTCCTCTATCTTTTTCATGGGTATTTGTTGTAAGTTAAAAAAGTGATAGTAGAATCAGAGATGTGTAGATTTCGTGAAATATAATTATTGATTCCGTTGAGCTCAGTAGTTCAATTGTATTTAACTTGATCTGAAGCGTATGTATTGCAAGACGTTGCAACTGTTCTGAATAATTTTTAGGCTTCAATGTTGGTTGAACTTGATTCCTTGTGCTTATTAGAAAAAAAATGAAATGTTTACCGTGTGAATAACAAGTTAATATGTTTTTAGAATTCTTAGTGTAAAAAGTTATTTTTTGACGTTGTTGGTCCTCTTTTAGGAGTTCCCAATTGTTGGGGCGATCTCATATTCAATTGCCCATGTGGAGCTGTGTAGTGGTAATTACTTGTTAGGACTGGCCAGTGACATATTTTGGTCACTTTTACCCCATATGGCTGTGATTTTCAAGTCTTGGATCTTTTTTGCTGTATTTATAATGTATGATATGATGATGTCTTTGGAAAATATTTCCAGATTAGACGAGAGAAAAATCATACTGCTCTGTGAGTACTGCAAATGCAATGTATTCAGGGTTGAATATAATCGGGAAGTTGCATTATGATTTTTCTGTCATCTTTTTAGGCGCTTTTCTAGTTTAACTAATCTTCTTTTATAGTGGTGATACCATTTTGTTAGACTTTGAATTCTGTAATTGCTTGGGTTATCCAATTGTTGCTATCACCTACTGTACTGATTGTGTGGGTTGAAGTGGTGATCTGTGGTTATTATTGCTCAAGCTTTCCATTTAAAATTATGTACTAGTTCATTTGCAGATATACACGAGTCATAAAATGAGTTTACTAGAGAGGTATTCATTGTGTTGTGCAGAGTTGGGACTTCAGTTTAATTAATAGACCATTGTAAATATTTGATTGATTTAACATTAATTATATCTTATGGTGTTAAAACAAAGTTTCCAGTTAGCAAATGTTGTTTTCGTGTGTTCTTTTATGTGATTGTTTGTTTTGGTACATTTGTAGTTTGATTGGTAATAATGTCAGGCTAGGCTATTTTATTTGATGCATTATGGTTTAGCAAACTAGAACAGCTTGCAACGATTGGAAGTTCTTTTGTAACTAGATGTTTATAGTTTCTATTATGGTTAATGAATACTTCTTTGTAAGTACTGATAGTGGTAGGATCTTTATAGGTGAATGTGCCAAAGACAAAGAACACATACTGCAAAAACAAGGAGTGCAGGAAGCATACCTTGCACAAAGTTACTCAGTACAAGAAGGGTAAGGATAGTCTTGCAGCCCAGGGAAAACGTCGTTATGATCGCAAACAATCTGGTTACGGAGGGCAAACAAAGCCTGTTTTTCACAAAAAGGTAATCTTATTTGTTGGTGTGCATACTTCATCTTTATCTGGGAAGAAACAGGATGTCTAGTTAATTTCTCGAGGAATGATAGATTATAAATCAGTATTCTAGGTTTGCATAAAATCCTGATCTCTTCTTTTTAACCGCAGGCAAAAACCACAAAGAAGATTGTGCTAAGGCTTCAGTGTCAGAGTTGCAAACACATGTCCCAGCATGCAATCAAGGTTCAAACCCTGACCTACCTTTCTGTCTTTCTCACCTTTATCGGTTGCCCTAGTTATTTAGTAAGTAGCTTTGCTAATTTACTTACGTTTCTGCAGAGGTGCAAGCATTTTGAGATTGGTGGAGACAAGAAGGGAAAGGGAACTTCTCTCTTTTAGAAGCTGGAGTCATCTACTTATTTCTTGTTTCTTTTCATGTTTTAGTATTAGATATGCCATTGAAACATACTCTACCTGGTGTAATTTTGACTTGTTTCTTTTTAGAAAGAATATGCTACATAGAACAATTTTGATGTTTATGCAATGACTAGTTTTGACCGCAAAATATTGGGTATGTTCAACATTGAGCAGAAACTAGTTATGCTAATTGTGGTTTTTACTCCTTTGGGGTTGGGGGTGTCTCTGGGCATATTTGACTGACCAGACTGCACTTCAAGTTATAGTAGCTTTGGTAGTTCTATAATGTGATGTTAGATTTTGTATGACAGTAGATTGATGAACTTATGTTTGGCATATTTTGTGGTCTTATTTTGTGTTGGCATCTCTTACTCATCCTGAGCTAAGACCTTTAGACATCTCTAGTGAGTCTGCGTAGCTCAGTTCTCCATCTGTGTATTCCTGCAGAATACCTATCAGTCAGATAGCCACTTCTTATGTTTATTGTAAAATGTTAGCCAGAGCCTTCAGTCTTAGTAAAACACCAAACTGATCTCTTGACAGAAGTCTAAGATGGAGAAGCTATTTGCTAGCAGCCAAAACAGTTGATAATTCTCTCCAAGCTGTCTGTACACCACAAATAAGAGAATGAAATGTTTACATGTTTTATCTATTAAGATAATAACTTACATTAGTATTGCACAATCCAGAAGCTGAATAACAAGCTCCTATTTCCTGCTATTGGTAACTAAGGGCATACTTACACCGGTTCACTCCATAAGTACATAATATTGGCCAGACCATTGGTAACTAAGGGAATACTTTCACCGGTTCACTCCATAAGTACATACTATTGGCCAGACCAAGGTTGTATCATATCGGATTTTGGTTCGTACCGGTCGAGAGCGATACACTGGTATGTTAGTATACTGGGGAAATTTTGGTTTTAAATATCGGTGAAAGATCGGTTCATATATTTCATACCTATAATTTTATGAAAAAATACTAATTCACATTTTATAACTATAAATATTTTAACACGTTATAACAAACGTTTTTCACAAAGTTTAGAAAGAAAAACTAGTAATCATCTAAAATATATAGATCCATAGATTTCATACAAAGTTCAAACTGGAAACGCAAGAGAAACAAGACAATTTCAAATTTCATCGTCTAAAATGCTAATTAAATAAAAATGTTACAATTCTAATCGAGATCATTAAATTAATTATAGATATTATCATATCCATATATAATTTTAAAATATCATAAAAAATATAAGTAACAATTCAAAACCCTAAAACAAGGATAATTTTTTTTTTCTTTTTTTCGATTTAAAAAAAAAAATAAAATAAAAAAAAAAATAATAAAAAAAATCGACCGTACCAGATAATAGACATCACAATAGTAGC
The DNA here is from genome assembly GCA_023531435.1 of Papaver californicum. Taxonomy (NCBI): domain Eukaryota; kingdom Viridiplantae; phylum Streptophyta; class Magnoliopsida; order Ranunculales; family Papaveraceae; genus Papaver; species Papaver californicum. The sequence continues at coordinate 9,522,161 of JAJJMC010011023.1, read as the reverse complement.
ATCTCTGGGTATATGCCATCACCAAGATAATATCCCATATCATATAGATATCCGTTTACCACAAATTTCACTGGTGGTGTTTTCCCGTTGATAAGTTTTTTAAAAATATAAGAACAGTTCATCACATTAATATCATTGTTTGAACCGGGCATACCAAAAATTGCATGCCAAAAACAGAGATCATATGACACCACTGCCTCCAACACAATACTTTCACTCCCTTTGTACGCAGTGTAAGCCCCTGATTCCGCCGATGGACATTTATCCCATTTCCAATGCATGCAATCAACACTACCCAACATCCCTGGAAATCCCCTATCTTTGTTCTCCTTAAGCAACAGTTCAACATCACACTCAGTTGGTGTGCGCAAATATTCTTTCTCATACAAATGCACAATCGTTTTACAAAACCTACAAGTTGTTTCTCATCTATTACATCGGCCACACATCCATAAGCTAACATTCGTATTGCTGTTGTAACTTTCTGATGAGGGGTTAATCCAGGAGCGCCACAAACATTTTTTTTTTGAACAAAATAACTATTTATAGCTACGACATCTCCCAATATACGGTTGAACAATTCTCGCCGCATTCTAAATCTTCTACGAAATACATTAGGTGAAAACTTAGGGTTTCTGCAAAAGTAATCTTTCCAGAGAAGTATTGCACCGACCTCACGTACTCTTGGAATTTGGATACAATTATGAGGCCAGTTCATACTTGAAACGATCAATCCAAAGTGACTGCTTGGTTATTTTGGCTCAATACAATTAAATCTTTGTCTGATGAGTACAAACTATTATTATCATCATCACCAGGTGAATAAGAAGAAGAAGAAGAAGAAGGAGGAGGAAGAGGAGGAGGAAGAGAAGAACGAGAAGCATAATAGTCAGTGTTATTCTCATAGTATGCAATTGGTTGTTGATGTTTACAGTTTTTGTTTGTATAATTGGAGAATCGAGTGGTCAATTTATAGGCATATTAAGATAAGTCTTTGAGTGTTGATATGACTACACACTCTTGGTATTTTAAAAACTAACTGAGTTGAGGCAAGTAGGGTGAATAGATGCATCTAACATAAGAAGTGTCGGTTGAGATGACAAGACCAAGCAGATAAAAATACAAAAAAAAAAAAACTAAATATCTTTTTTGAAATGACAATACAAAGAAGATATAAAAGAAAAAGCAAAGATTAAAAATTTCTTTTGAGATGACAACACAAAGTAGATAAAAGACAAAGCTAAGATAAGAAAAGTCTTTTGAAATGACAATTCCAATCAGATAAAAAATAAATCAAAGTTAATAAATGTTTGTTCAAAAGACAATACAATGCAAATGAAAGACTAGCCATCCGTATCTTGATTCCCAGGCGCCAATCGCGGTGGCATAAAATGAGGCAAAAATATTCTCGATGTGTAATTAACTGATGGCGTTGTTGATGATGATTCCCGAGTCATTGTATTCCACATTTGTGGTGGCATAGTTTGAGAAAAAGTACTAAAGCCAAGGGGAGGTTGCTGCGTACGAAAATGGGCCATCTGTAACTCCGAATTGTTGTTGTGGTTTTGTAGTCCCCGTATTTCTTCATCTTTTGCCATGATAAACTCCATCCTCTCATTCGTTTCATTTAATGTAAACTTACAAAACTCTTGCGTAAAATCGACATATTGTTGTACCAGACCATAAGCTTCGACCTGTTATGAAAAATAAATAAATCACATTCTCACGTATTTTTATTTAAAAATAAAATAAAATAAGGTTTGCAGTATACTTACGTATGATAATTGTTGTTGAGGCGGAATGGGTACATGTTCATCAGGTTCTTCAATGTTGTGTTTAATACGGTCACCAGCATACTCATATGTTTCGATCTCCCAATCGACTTTGGTGGCATATTTCTGCAAGTTAGTTACATGTCACCAACACTCAATATATAAATCATATGTAACAACATGCACTGATTCCGTTACATCGACCAAATCGCTTTCCATTAACTGATTTGCTTCGTCATTGTTGAGGTTGGCAAGAGTAAGTGGGTTCCTGGGAACGCCAAAATTATAATGGTTTTGCCTCCAACACCGTTCTTCGAGGTACACATTATGCTGTGCAAAGAAAATAACTATAAAAAAGAAAAGAAAATAACTATCCAAAAATCCAAGAAAATAAAGAACAATGCTATCAAAATAAATTATCAACTCACAATGCCTAGCCAAGAAAATATAACCCTTTTGTCTGAGAGCTCCGATGTTTTCCGTCCAACATCACTGTCAAGGACTAAGATGACAGAATCCCAAGGTCGCCGAGTCACATCGTCTACAATCAACAAATTAATACAAGTCCTAGAACAAACAATATCAATACTCTTCTTTCTTGTACCCTTCCACCGAGAACTTCTAGGCCACACTGCTTCACTATCACTCGTTGGGTTCTTTGGTCGACATATGCCCAGATATTCCTACCCCAAAACTACTCCGTCAAGACAACCAACCAAATAAATAAATTACCAACAAATAAACATTTTAAGGAAGTATAAATAGAATTAAGAAATTTACCTATAATATTTGGAAGGGTCCGGCTAGTGACTTCTGTCCCCTTCCAGATGCGCTGAGTCCAGAATACAATTTCGTAAAAGTACCACCATCCCAGTCATAATTACCAACTGCATTAAGATCCTCAAAAGCAGCTAACTGTCCGACATCAATAATAGTTTTTGGCACTCGAAAAGAAAAATTGTCCCAAAACATACATACAAAATGCTCTGGCCACTCTCTCAGCAAGTATGCTATCATCGTTAGCCGCAACCAACGTTCTTGGATCAAAATATGTTCTCAAAAATGTAACTGTAATTGCATCTGAAACCCACTACGCGGGGATATGTTCTCTTTTCCAAACTTTACTATGTTTAATTTCTGGAAAATATGCTCCCGGACCTATTCAAATTGGTATTTGGCCGGGTCATACGGAATATCACTACGAACACTAATACTTAATCCTGTCAACATGACCCAATCAAGCCGTGTGAACCCCGTCTCACCAAAGGAGAAGTGAAAAGTGTTTGTTGTATCCCAAAAACGCTCAACAAGATAGTCAATCAATGCATGTGACGAATCTACTACATCCATGGTCAATAAACGGTCTCATCCTGCCTTTTCAATAATGTATTTAACCATAGGGCTGTGTTTTATAATACCTGTATAGGTCTGAATGACCGATTTGAGGGAACCACGATGTAAATACTTGAATTTTGAATCGGTTGAATATGAAATATTTGTCGAAGCGTGACTCTGAGCATCTCCCACGACAGGGTAGTTCGCTATCCCGGGAACATAGACCATATCTTCAATAATAGGGTCTACTTCTAGATCCTCAACAGTTTTAGCTTTCTTGTTCCTTTTTTTCGACCAACGAATCTCGTCGTGACATTGCTCAACATCTGTGCAAACGGTACATACAAGTTTCAAAACTAAGAGTAATCCTCACAATGCACAAATATAAAACTCTACATTAATCCATAAATCCACAAAAATACAAATTTCATTATTAAAAAAGTAATCCTCTAATTAGATAATCAAATATACAAACATTCATAAATCATCCAAAATCCAAAATTCATGATTCACAAAATAGTCCACTAATCAAATTATCAACTCTATAAAAATTCATCATAATATCATAAATCTATGATTCCATAAACATTCATTATAAAGGAACATAAACATTCATAATTCCAAAATTTCATAAACATTCATATCAAATCAATTAATCAAGAACTTAAAATTAACCACAACCCAACTCAAATTAATCATGAACTTGATCAATTTTAAATTCAAATCAATTAATTCTCATCAATTTTTAAACCCAATTTACAACTTCCAAAACCCTAGAATTATACCCAATTGCAAAATTACAATTTGTGAAACCTAATATGTCTATTTGATAATCATATGTTTAATCTTTAAACATATATATACAAATTTAATTAACAAAACATTACAATAAATCATAATTTAAACCTAGGAAATCCATTAAAATTCATATAAATAGTTTGAGTTTCATACCTTGTCTTGAGATAAACCTAACTTTGATAAGCTTTGTTTCTTTGCTGCTAGGGTTTTGCTAGTGTTTTTCAATCGGAAAAGAAGTTGAGAAGAGAAGAGGAGGGTTCCGCTGAAGTGGTAGGCGTCTGGAAGAGGAGAAGAGAAGAACTGAACCGATAGAAGCCTCGCCTGATGATATAACAAGCGTTAATCATAGACAACCGCTTTTTCTCACACGCGTAAGGGTAGATGAGCGTTTCTTCTCCAGGCGTTAGTGTAGGCAACCGCTCCATAACACGGGCGTATGCCTAAGATAACGCCCACCACACACCGACCATATCTTTAACCAGGCGGAGCTAAAAGTTACGCCCCAACAGGCGTTCGTCTACACCCACGCCTGATACTTGGGCGTGCAATTATGCGTGCGTCTACCATCAGACGTTGTTTTGGACTGCGTCTCCCACCGAGCGTTCATCCAGCGTCCGCTCCAACCAAGCGTTTCACTAGCATACACCCATCCAACATCCATCCAACAAACGTATCCTTATATATGCGCCCAACGCCAAGTGTAAACTTTGATTCCACCTGATCAAAACTTAATCTTCCACCGTTGCGTGTCACTCGGAGTATAACAAAAAAATAATTAATTTTTACTTTTTGGTTTTACTCTTTACTCCACTCATAACTGTGAAAGCTCTAAACATCTTAATGTTGTCCACCTCCACGAGGTACATATACATGTAGTAGCATGAATTTTTTAAATCATTCATTCATTTGTTAGATTAAATTACTGAGTGGATGTAATGTATGTATTCAGGTCATGGCAAGCAAGACTAAAATATATATAGTGCTGGAATTTGTTAACGAAGGTCAAATATTTGACGAAATAGTAAGACTTCAAATTATCTCATTCTTCTCATTGCAACTCTTTACTGTTTGACGCTGCAATCCATTTCCACCTTCAATACATAGCAGCACCTCCATCAGTTCCAAAACCATTCACGTCCTGCGTATGCAGTACCACAATGCTACCAGTGAGTTCCATCTGCGTGTTCAGTCGTAACATAATAGCACCAGCGAGTCTCCACCAGTTTCAAAACCATTCATGTTCTGCACTACCATCAGTGAGTAACTAACCCTTGCACTATCTCTAAAGCATATATTTTTTGATGTGCGACAATGAGTGCTACCAAATTTATAACTAAAAATTTAATTTCGCAAACTACTGAAAAATCTCTAGATAATCTCTGTATCAAAAACAAGGAACTTAGTTTGCACAATATTGAGCCCTGCTTTGTCATGACTGATGAAAAGAGCCAGAAAGACAGACAGATGAGTAGTCTTGCTCTCCCTCTGCATTGGATACCAAGAGTACTGCAAATCAATTATATCAGTTGCTCCTCGGACCACATTTGTGACTACTCATACATTATCTACGATTTGGGCGAAAGAGGAGTTCGTGGAAACCAGACCCATCTATGATTAAAGTGTCAGTGTTACTCTATGTATATTTCATGAGGTTTTAAAAGGGGCATTAAAATAATAGGTTTTAGCATATTAAAATATGGGTTATTAAAGAGAATAAGTTGCACTTTATTTTGCTAAAATGGCCTGCATTTGTGATTGTAATCAGAGTTTTTCCTTTACGAGAATATCATTCTTTTGTAGTTGTAATTTGGCAATCAACTAACTACTCATCTTCTAAATTTTCATTGTTTAATGAGATTCTTATATCTTCTTTTATATTATTTGCTCACTTCCTACTGCAGCATTCAAAGTATATAACATATTTTAACAAAGTCCCACACCCCATCTTCATTGTGTGTAGCTCATGGAAACAAAGATCTCTAGCTTTCATGACGGAGTTTCTCCCACTATCCCGATCCCTTAACTGTCTACGTTGCAAACTGTATGCAGGTGGAATTTTTTTTATTTTCAAAGTTTATCTTAGTTGGAAAGCGTTCTTAACAAGCTCGCAGTGACTTCCGTTTGAAAACCGTTTGTGAGATGGGTGTCCCTTGGTGCATCTATTGTGCACCCCAAGTTTCTGATCCCGTACCCAGGTAACGTTGCGCCCCTTCTAATTAGGTGTTACTTGATTTGTTGCGTCCTAGGCATGTGTCTTGATTTATTATTTTTTACCCTGATAGAAAATCTTATCATAGATTATACAATCTTAGCTGGATGCATATTTTTTATATTCTTACATCTGATTATAAATCTTATGCTTAAGTAGTTGATTCGCCTTGCAGTAACAACCAATACTGGAATGTCCATTTTTGGCGTCTTGGATACTGCTGTTTAAAGGCTGACCGCCGGACTGCATCTTACATTGTCATGGTGAAAAAGGTTAAACATCCCATGATGTTAACTAACCACTTTGCAAGGATGTTTCGTCTGAACTCCACCAATGTGATGAAATCAGACCTCACAATTCAATAGTCTCCTTATCTAAATAAGATATGACATTGCTACATATTGAAGGAAGCCTTATGGATATATCTAATTTTTGTTAGCTGAATTTGAAAAATAAAATTATAAATTTCTATTTCACAAGTATACTGGATTGAGGATCGATGACTTTTATTTTTAACACTGTTCAATTGTTGGTTTGGGGATGAGAACGATCTAAAGCAAAAGTTTATTCATGGTGTTCTTGAATATTAAATGAAGGTTACTTATCGCTATACGTTGGTGTTAAAACTTTAGTAGAATGGGTCTTACAAAAAAAACTATACTAAACTGATGGACCACAATCTTACAAATAATGGAATATCCGAGAAAACAAACATACGTAGCTTATTACTGAACTGACGGACCACAATCTCGTAAATAATGGAATACCCGAGAGAGAACAAAAATATATAGATTAGAACGCTGTGAAATAGTCCGTGCTAAACAGCACAAGTCAAGCCCTAGTTGATGTTATATTAGAGCTTTACCTAATAGACTAATTTGCGTGGGTGATATATTATAACTTTATACAATAGACTAATATGCATAGATTAAGAGAATGTCGTAGCTTCACAAAGTTTTGGCGTAAATCTTCAACTTTTGTAGAAAATCGACTTTTGACAACACCGATCTACTTGTAAGCATCAAAATCCTTTTAGTATTCATCTGTAGAAGCTTTAATGAATGTACTTATAACCTTTGAAGCATGGTTTAACAGTTGATGTGATAAAATCTCAACATGATTTTCTACCGCCACCCACTGACAGCTGTGAATCACATCAATCACATAACATTAATTAACGGATGAATTTGTGATAAAAAAAAAAAAAATCCCCTTGCAACTTTTCAAGCCGTCATGAGAAAACTTTAAATCCCTAAATTGACTATCCTAGAAAAGTAGAACTACGATGAAAAACCATTAATACATAAAATTTTGCATCACCGCTAAGTAGAACTACTAAGCAGAAAGTTGAATTACAAAGGTGGGTTGGCTCGTTAAGTCCATTACCAATTAGTGAACTTGTACTAGGTCATTGCTAATCTCGAATATCAACTTACAATCCTCGATTTTTGGATTAAGAACAATGATTCTCTCGATCGGCTCATTTAATTACGATGACCCAAAGGGTTTATCTAGAAAACAAAGTACATGTAACTAAGAGTCAAAGGTAGATGTTTTAATCCAATTACTCGATTCTTAGGTAATTGTTATTCTTGAAGACATTAATGTTGAACAACAATCTTCGACTTGATTTTAGGGAATAAACATTCTCTCGATCGAATATTTCAAATAAGAAGATCTAGATACGATTTTACCTAGAAAACAAGTTACATGAAATATCGAAAGGTAAGATGCCCACCCCAATAAGAAATTTATTCGATCATCGCTAATATCGAATGTCAATCAATGATCATTAATATTGGGATTAAGTATAGTGATTCTCTCGATGAATCATTTGATTATGATGTTTGTGAGGATTTTATTTAGAAAGTAAAATACACATAACTGATAGTCGATGGTAGATGTTGTAATCCAATCTCTTAATTCTTAGGTGATAATTAATAACACTCATGTGGAACTACATTATTTGATTTACTAATTTGGAGAATGAATATTCTCTCAATCGAATTATATAACTAAGAAATCCCACAGTGGATTCTATCTGAAAAATAACCTAAAACTCAATCATCGTTAATCTCGAATGTCTATCTATAATGATCCTCTTAACCGTATCGTTTGATTATGGGGGTGTTTGGTAAAAATTATGATTATCATTTATGATTATAGATAATCATAAATTGATAAATGATTATGCTATTAATCATTTTCATAATAAATTTTAACAAACATATTTTTGGAATAATTGATTATCTTAGAAAAATGCTCTCGAAGAGGAGAGGGAAAAATGATGATCTAAGAGCGTCCACAATGGTCCGACTATAAGTCGGACCAAAGATCATATTTACTCTTTACTCCGGATTTGGGTGGCGTAGTAGAGCGACTGAATTTGATATTTACTCCGAAATTTCAAGTGTAACAGACTTAGATTTATGAAAGATTTCGTACTAAACATGGTTTACTCGGGCGGGCTCGTAGTGTTTCGCCTGGCGTCAAGCGGCGTCGTAGTGTACCGCATGGAATGAAGCGTTATCCTAGGACAACGCTCAGAAACACGGGCGGTATCTTAGGAATGCGCCTGATCAAGCGGTATCTTAGAATTACGCCTGATGAAACGAAGCCCTAGGATCACGCCCACCATCAGGCGGACTCCTAAGACACCGCCCCATCTAAGCGGTGCACTGAAGCTACGCCCAACACCAGGCGGGTTCCTAGAATTCCGGTTGCAATTAAGCCATGTTCGAATCAGTCATAGCAACACATAGTTTCGTGATTGGTGTGGTTATATTCAATTAATATAAACTCTCTAGATTGCATTTAGTTATACCAGTTACAACTTACAAGTGCTGCAACTGGTATAGGTAACTTGTGGGATCTCAGCAAGTTCAAAAAACTCTAGAATGCAGAACAAGCATACGTGACCATTCAAAATAATGCATCCAAACTCAACAGAAATGATGCAGAACTGTTAGGGATGTACTAAACTAAACAGAGTTAAACACATATATGAAGAGTGGAAACAACATGCAAATCTTAAGGAACATAACTAATCCTATATTGAAATCTCAAAACAGATTTCATTCCAAAAAGAAATCAAGACTTCGATTCCACCATGTGAAGTTGCAAGTTAGCATGTATACAAGAATTGCAAAATTGTCAGGGAAATGTAGAGATGTTCTAACCAAACACATAATTCTTATGTAATCTTCATCTTGACAACATCGATGTAGAGATGTTCTAACAAAACACATAATTCTTATGTAATCTTCATCTTGACAACATCGATGTTGAACTAAAGCAAGTTTTCGATTTTCTGATTTTTTGAAGTGATTATTTTCTCTACCAAAAGTATAATTAAGTACACCAAACTAAAAGACGAAGATAGTATCATATGAGTAGTAATAATTATCTTGACCAAATCGTGCAGTATTTAACTATATTATTTAGGACTATTTGAAAAGATGTGATTGAAAGTTATACAAATATAAAATCTCAACGTTCTGGCCCCACCAAAACAATTATCGACCAACAGAAGATGTAGGTTTAGAGACGTTTCTTGGGTTTTTCGAGCACCCTCGCTCTGTGGAAGATGAGTAGCTATTATCCTACACCTAAATGTAATCCTTTTCTACAACCCTATTTCAGCTTTCTCCATCCTCTCTATCTTCTTCCGATTTTTTTACCTTTAACTTCCTCAAGACCATGAAAAAGGTGTTTATACCAAAAATCTTTTCGACTAAACAACCAATACAATTCTTACATATCAAATAAAGATTGAAATCGAGTAACAAATAAACATCCTTATATTAATTTTATTAAATCATTTCTATAAGGTACG
>JAJJMC010011023.1:9488426-9502212 GCA_023531435.1 Papaver californicum | reverse complement strand
AATTCATGTTTTCTTTCCATAACTGAAATAACGGTTATCTTTTACACGGTTATTATTTTAATCATAATTGAAAAAACTCATTATTTTCATAAGTAGAAAAAAGTCATTTATAAAAATTATCATAATCAATTATTTATTTTAACAAAAATGAATTAGGTTTTTTTTTATTTATTTTCTCCAAACTATCAAGATAGAGATAAAAAAACAATAGTGGACTAAATTTTTTTCTTAGATCATAATTCTTTTCTCTCCTATTCGAGAGCATTTTTTTACGATAATCAATTATCCCAAAAAGTTGTTTGTTAAAATTTATTATAATAATGATTAATATCATAATCATTTTTTAATTTATAATTATCTATAATCATAAATGATAATGATAATTTTTATCAAACACCCCTTAAGTTTTCCTTGAAACTTAATATATGCCAAAAATCTGTCCCGTAACTCTTAATAGTCGATTGACATATCTTCTTACATGTGATCCAACATTTTCTGAATGACCCAAAAAGGAATTCGTGGCCTTCAATCTGCCCCATGACCCAACATTCTACCCCATGACTCGTAATTCTGCATTTTGATCTAAATTCTCGCCCATGATACTAAATTAATATTACAACTTTAAATATTTTATTGTGACCCAATATAATATCTGGACAGATAGAAAATTAGAAACAGAACGAACATCTTAAGAAAAAATAGTAGTAATAAAAAAATTGTTATTATTCGTCAGGAATACGAATAACACCTCAGGAATATATATATTAATATCCAGGTTAAGACGATTTTTAATAGAAAACAAACCCGAACCTACATATATTTTTTATGGTTTAAATATTCAAATCAATAAATTATATAAAAGAATAATTTGGCCCTCTATTTTCAAAAGAGATCTGAAACGGTCAATATATCACTTCACAGAACTAGGTTCAGACCTATTTATTTTGAAAACCTCTAAATACTTCATCTCTATTTTTGTATTTGGCATCCTATATTCAATTAATCATGACTCATTCGATTATGATCCAAAATGGATAATTTATACCTCTATAAAAACGCCGTTGGATGAACTACAATTCATAGGAAAAATACTGAAACGACTTCCATTACTGGTATCAAACCAATAACTAAAGCCTTAATCATTTTTTTAGGTGTCCATAATTAGGTTAAAAATGAAGGCAAAACATAGTCATATATATAGTGATCATCAAAACTACTATTCATTTGATTGCAATCAATTAAACTTATTGATAAGGTCGTTTCCTATATACTGGACAAATTGACCAACCTGTATATTTTCACTCATTATGGAGTAGGAAAATGCACAAACTTGATGTGAAAATATGCCTATTTGCATGTTTGCCTTTCGAGGTCAAGTCTATACCATCGGTGGCTGGAACTGTGCCGTTCGGTCTTATATATCTCAGACGCTCTCAACGACTATATTGTCCGACAAATTAAATCTCCTATATATATATATATCCAATTTCAAACTCATTTCAACTCACACCTTCTCTACACCTCTTAGTCTATCCCAAACAAATCTTTTTTTTATTTTTAGTAATATGGATTATTGTTCCCAACTGATAAGTGCATAATTTACATAATTTAAATATCATTTCTTATGCTTGTTTTAGTTATTTCTCTTATATTTTTGGTATATTATGCTTTGTTTTAGATTTTATAGGTCTTTTGGAGTCACATGAAGTAAAAAAAGATAAATAGAGGTTAATGACACAGTCCGGAGTCATTGGGTGTCAATGGATGCAAAGCTAGCAAGCAAACAAGTTTCTAATGCATCAAAACAGAGAATTACTAGGAGGCATCTAGGTTTACAAAGGAATCGAGAGAATTACTAGGGGGAAACCTGCTTATCCATAAAACAGTGTTGAAGGGAGTTAAAATGCTTGGTATAAAGGCAGACCGCTCGTTATAATGGGCTACCATCCTTTATGCTCTTATTCAGGCCATAACCACTGCGACTGCCAACAACCTAACCACGCTGGACTGGGTTCGTGGGTTAGACGGAGGAGATTAAGAAGAATTAGGTCTGGGACTCTGGTGGTGTATTCAGGTTTTGTGAGTTCTCAAAAGGCAACAGAGAGAAAAGAGGGTGAATAAGAGAGAACTCGATTGAATCTGAGATGGAGTGGTGAGTGTTGGAATTGTTGGTGCTAGTGACTCGAGAAAGAAAGATAGGGGAGAAACAGAAAGTGAGTTTGCTACCAAGAACTCATTAAAGAAGAGATGTCACTGTTGAGCGAGAGAGAGGATGGGTATTTGATTCTGGGTTCGGTTTGAATGTTAGACGTAAAATCGGTGGAAAAAGTATTTCTGTCGCTGATGGTGTGGGGTTTGTTTCCGTGTTGAGTTGGTTGGTCTGGTCATGATTGTTATTGAGAAGGAGAGATTTTAGGGAACGAGCAAGGAATAGAATTGAACAATGAGAACATATTTGTTTTGGCCGGAAATAGAAGACAACGAGAAGGGTTTTGGAAGATTGGGTTGGCTGTGAAACTCAGTTAGAATGGAGTTGTGGAGCTAATTTGGTGGAAGTTAAGAAGGTGTTGCTGCAACTGTTTGTGTAGCTGTGGCCATTTGACGCTGTATACTGGTGGTGGTAGTGAAGATATAGTGATGAATGATTGAATGTGTGATTAGTATGAATGGGTTTGTCTTGAACTTGCAAAGAAGGATATTAAAATGGTTGTAAACACCACTATCTCATGCCGGAATTTCCAACCAAAGGTGCACTCAACGTGTTTGATGAATTGCCTCAAAGACTTGGCCGTGAAATGGAACTAGAATATGGACCTGTTTGGGCTTTACAGACTATGGGTCTGTTTATATTAGATTTTGGAAAGCTTGCCAAGGGTTTTGGGCTTATTTAGATATGGAAACTTAGGGTTTTAGAGTTCTATTCTAAGAAGGTTTTTACAAGGGAGAAAGCTATATAAGAGCAACTTTAATAAGAGGGAGAGATATCTAGTTTTTCACCTAGTTCTCTTTTCACCTCTTTTATTTTTTATTATAGGTTGCGGCGGGAAGATTTATCACGTTTAGGGTTTGCAATTTATTTCTTCAATTCAATTTTGTGAACTCCAATTATTATGAGTAGCTAATTTTCTTCTATTGGTTAGGGATTAGTTGAATTTTACAATACATGATTCTTTTATTAATAAATTAGTTTTTTCTCAATATTATCGTTTATAATTCACTACAAATATCGCCATATATGATTTGAGTGTTTGTTTCGTCGAGTGGCCAATTGATTGAACTTACGTTCACATCTAGAGCTAATTTAGGGTTTATTATACGCAAAAGTGATACTCCTTGAATACAAGTGACATAATTATGGTTATCGCTTGTAGTGATATATCCTAGTAATCACAAGTGAATCATGACCTTTGTTTAATTGAATTAATGCGATTTCCACGTTCAATTGCATTGATTAGCCTAATTTCATGAATCTTAATAATGTGTTTGTTGATGACTTGAGGAAATTTATGTGATATTTTTGCGATCAAGTTATTCTAGGGCTTTTGATAAATCAAGATTAAAAATCCAATTCTAATTATTAGTACAAGAACATGTTTGTGAATGAAAACGAAACCTTGACCAATATTTTCAGTTATTGATTTTTTTCTACAATTTTCGTAGCTTTCTTAATTAATTTAATTTACTTTTATTGAATCTGAAAATTATCCCCTTTTACATAAGACTTTGAAATCATATAACAACCAAGACCTCCTCGTGGGAACGATTTTTTCTTACCCTTGCTTCATAATAAATCTTAAGTAGTGAGAAAGTAATAAATAATTTTGACGTGTAGACGACCACATCAAATTTTGGCGCCGCTGCCGGGGAGACAACGGATTGTTATTTTTTTTTTTGATTTCTTCTTTTTGTTTTTAGTTTTAATTTTATTTTTATTCCTGTTTTTTTTTTCTTATTTTTTTTTCTAATGTCCTTTTAAGAATCTTATTTCAGGTACTTATTTTTAATGGACAGAGCATATTACAACAATCAATACGACTTTCAACCTCAACAATATGAAAACTACCAACCGTACCATGGGTATAACCAAAACCAGTTTTTTGGCTATGATCAATATCCTACGGAACCTTATGGTTTTTCTCATACGCATCAACAACCTTATGACGGATATGTATGTGAACAATCAAAAGGATGGGAGGATTGTTATGCTCGTGAACACAAAATCTCTAGTTTTGTAGAAAAATGTGTTAACTTGGTACAACAAGAGCTTCATAAGATTAAAGCTACTAGAGAAGAGAAATTCCAAGAATACAAGGAAGAGAGGGAAAAAGCAGAATTTTGCTTTCGAAGCAATAACAATTCTAATATGCCTGTGGTTAGTAATGAATATTTGATCAATGATTATGTTGAGAAAGACCAATCTTTGAGGATATTTGATGACACTAGTGGAGTTAACTCAACTCTTGATCTTAGTAATGATCATCCACCAATTCAAAGGGAAGAGTTGAATGTAAGAGATTATATTGTAGTTAATAGTAGAAAACGTGTTAATATCAGAAAACTAACTCGGAAACTATACAAGTTAGATGATGATGGAGCCCCAGAAGAGCTTCTCGAAGAAATTAGCAGGACTATAAGTATGGAATTCAAATGACTTTCTGATAAAGGTTGGGAAACCGATGAAGATTCTTATTGCAGTGAGTTTGAAAACGAAGAGGAGTATGTTGAGAATGGAACCAAATTGAACAATATTGTGGAAGACCCAATTGAACTAGCTAAGGACGATATTGATAATATTGACACTGAATTTTTTATTGAAGCGGAAACTAATGAAGAACGACTAGGAGAAGTTTGATAGAGGACCACGGTACACAAGAGATAAATAATTTAATTGAATTCTTTAAGGAAGATGAGGATCCCGTAATACAAGAGATTTTAGAAGGTTTGACTAAACCTTTGATTATTGATTCTTCTCCTTTACCTCTTATTGGCTTGAATGTATGTGCTTCACAAATATTATTGAATGAATTTGCTTTTCGATATCCTCTATTGGAGATACTTGATTATCATACTATGCAAGTTTGTAAAGAATAAACCATAGAAGTTCCCGAATTCTATGTTTTCTATCCATTTTCAAGTGTAGAAAAGACTAAGTGTGGGGTAAACTTCTATCGGGTGATAGCTAAATTTCTGTTTTCTTGCACTAATATTCTTGTGAAGCTACTGTTAGAATTGCAGATTTTTCTATGGATGGACTTCCAAATTTTCAGATTGTTGGTCTACGGGCGACTAGAAAGTCGGGCTGACGACTTTAAAACAAGCTCTGCATGGGAGGCAACCCATTGGTTTAGTATTTCTTTTTTTTTCTTGTCTTTTATGAATTTTCATACATTATAGGATTTCCCACCTTGATTTTATATTGGAGGAGTCAATTTACATTGAGGACAATGTAAAGTTTAAGTGTGGGGGAGTGTTAAGCATATAGAATTCTTAGGTATTCACTTTTAGGTAGAAAATTTGAAATTTTTTGTACTATTTTCATGAAACCTCCATATTTTAGATATTTTAGAGTCACTTAGTATACTTCTAGATGTGTTTACATATGGAGTTTTAACCGAAATAACTGAACTTAGAAGTATTAGAGAACTAATTCGGGTTTCTTAGTTGTTGAGAGGCTAGAGATGACAAAAAGTGACTTAAACCGCCGGTGGAGAATACAGTATTAGAGAAGCTGATCATTCATTACCCATATATGAGTGATGCACCAAACCTTCAAAATGTCCGTTTAGAGTGTTTCATCTGCACAAACTTCGGGTAGAATGATGAGCTACCCAACCCTGCACCATTTCAGCACTACTTTTTGATCTCTTTAGTGCTAATTCTATCAATCATGAGGGTGACATCAGAATTGCGGAAAAACCTTACCTTGTAGTTTGATTTGTAGTTGGCACCATTATCTCTCTCGCGACAACAACAGGTCCATAGAAACGGCATTATTATCAACGAGCAGAACATTACAAATTTGAAGAAAGTTGAAGACGTTCAAGGTTTACAAGCAACACTACAAGAAAGAGAAAAATTCAGATTCAAAGTGAAGTGAGAATACAAGAGTAGAATTCTATATACAAGTTGAAGACTTATGTACAAGAGAGAAAAATCAAAAGAAGTGAATTTTTGTGAAGTTTATGATACCGAGACAATAAAAGTTCTTAAGAATCAAGTGGTAAAGTCCTTTCTCCATGGCCATATTAGTTTCATTATTATTCTTTTAGTTTTTATTTCATATTTGTTGTCTCAGAAAGAAAAATAATATTTTTTTTAAAAAAAAAATCAATTAAAAAATAAAAAATAAAAAAATTGTTTTCATTGCTTTAGTGTATATTTGGTTTTGTATTTATTCGTTAAGGCCTTGGGAAAGAAGAAATCTATAAAGATGTTTCAAGCAACATGAATGTGAGAAGAAAATAGTTAGAAATTGTCGAAGTTCTATGAAGTTTAAGAGTTCATCATTTACAGTTGAAGCAGAAGACGAGGACGTTTCTATGTGAAGCTGTGAAAGTTGTGCTGATTGTAGATTGAATGAGAAGGCGAGTGAGCATTCCCATCCTTTCATAGTGGTTGATTTCCTTTCTTAGAGATCATCAGAAAACATGTATTTTTCTTCCTACATTTCTATGAGATATTCGTATATAATTGAAAAGGTTTTTTCCTTCACACCATTCAAAGTGTGCATAATTTCTATCTTCATTCCTGCTTGCACACATGGGAACCATAAAGTGTGTCTTCTGAGTGTTAATTTCATAAAATCTTATTGGGGACATTCAATCACTCTCGAGGCTGTATCTTTTCACATGGTGGTTTTATCCTAACTCAAGAGTTAAGCATGAAAATAATGTTCTTTAACACATCTAACTTCTTATTATTAGCGTGCAGAAACTTTATGTCCTCTTAGCTCTTTGGATGCATTTGCTTTGGAATATTTGAAAATTGGAGTAGGTTTTGTGGGTATATCACTTGTAAACCCCCATGAGACTATAACTTTCCACTAGGGACACTGATGCATGTCATAAGTGCACAAATTATTTTACTTATCTTCTATTTCATGAATAAATAATATAGTAGTAAATAGGATTGTTCCCACGAAGAGCAAGGTGTTTCAGTTGTTAAATGTCAAAATGGGGGTTCGTTTTAGGTAAAATTAACAAAGCGATTAAAAGTAATTAAGTTGTAAGAAATTGAGAGAAATATGACCGAGGAATCCTTCTTCGTTACTAAACAATCATTAAATTAGTACATTCATCTATTCTTCATTAATCACAGATATCACCAACCGTAGAATAACAACTAGATCAGTGTTATACCCTAAATTCCTTATATCACTGGATACGGAAATTATCGACTACCATATTTTATTCGTCTAAACCACCTAGTAGTAGATCACTCAGGGTAAAATTAGGTTGAATGCTTTATATTTTGTGAATTTATAAGTCAATCCTGGCAGTTAAACTCTTAGATCAAGGTCCACTTACTAGTGTTATTTATGCACATAATTGCTCTACAGAATCCCTCTGCAAGGTCTCGTGTACTCTACTTGTATAAGAGTTATTCAAGTATTACACTTATCTCCTAACTCGTTACTATAATTAGATTGATTAACAAATCAATTCAGTTGGCCACCTAAACAATTTATCAATCAAGCTTGAACATTATTTTTAGCATAAACAAACGAAAATCATGTGAATAAATCAAAACAATTTTTTATACTAAATTAAATCATGTATTAGAACTTAGAATTCATCCTCAATCAGTAAGAAGTTTAACTACTCATGGATCTAGTAAAATCCATGGTATACATATGGTAAAATAGAGAAGAAATAGTTACGGTGATGAAAACACTCCAAAACCCTAGCTTTTCTTCCTTGTATTCTTCTCTCCAAAAGCTTGATAAAAGAATATATAGATCCAAAAATAATTAGAAGAGTTTCTTAAATAGGTGTCCCAAGTTGTAGAGGCGCCCATGCTCAAATCCTGGTCGAAATAAGTTTCCAAGACATCAAAACTTGCCAAAAATAGGTCAAACCCAAGCTTTAGCCGTGAGAAAATAGTTAATGAGCTTATAAAAACCGAACCCAGCTCAACTCACGTGAATTACAGTTTCTCGATGGGATGAGCCATCGAGAAAATAGTTTGTTTATGACTTTTAACAATTTCCGGCCACAGACCCATTGAGAATTTTTTTTTTTCTTGGGTTTTCAGTTTTTCCCTCGATGGCTTTGACCCATCGAAATAATGTTTTTCTTCTGAGTTTCTAATAAACTCGGTTCCATCTCCAACCACTACTGTGAACAGAACAACAACTATAACTTTGCTTTCTCGAGTTCTCAGGAAATCCTTTTTTGATCTCGGCAAACTCTATCCATCAACCATCAAAAACAACTCCATCACTAACTGCCCTTAACTACTTCCATCGATCACTATCTCACTACCAAAACTCGAGTTCACTATTCCATCTCTCAACTGCTCATTATCAAGAACTCGTCATCATAGGCTCACGTTACTACCATAAATAGCAGCAAGTCAAACCCAAATGTACCTTCCATCACCGAGCCATTAAACTCTACCACAAATACCACCAGCATAATTAACTCCTTCACAATATCATGTCCATCACAGTATCATCAATAGTGATCAAAAATCATCATTGTAGTTGTATAAAATCCTATAACCTATACCATACTATTCATCCCCAATAAAGATAAGTAGTGACAACTAAGAATGTAATAATAACTATTCACACAACAAATATATGTGGTTCGGTTGAGAAAATAGTTGATATTATTCGATAGAGATTCAACTTACAATAGGGGTAGAATGAATCTTACTGTACACATTCTCAAATACTCTCTCAAGTTTGATACAACTTTCTCTCCAAATAACCTAACGTGCCTTCTCTCTTGGTAGAGATTAATATTTATAGTCAAAAGGTATTGTACAACCAAACTTCAGTGTGGGCACTTGTATATGAGTTGCGGTAGTTTGCTCGGGAGTATGGCCCAAATCTCTTGATGTCATGCCCCGAATCTTCTCTGACTTTCGATATGTTGATCTTCGTCTCAACATGCTCTGGATGCGATCCGAGGTAATACTGGCTTCTTGACCTTACGTTAATCACGACCCGAATAATGTACTTCGATTCTTGTCAGGTGTATTAAATGCTTCTGATCACACCATGCACGCTCTGTATGCTCATTTAATGCTTTGTCTCCCCTTTAAAATTTGACCGTTGATCTCCTCTTTTACTTTCCACGCGTCCTTATTTCTGGTTGATATGGTAGATATCTCGTTTACCACGTAAGACCTAGAAGTCCCTTTTCACTGCTTCGCCCTCATCTTAGTGTTGTGGTCCCCTAGCGTAAGATATTTACACATGTCCTCAGATATTTCTCCACTATATTTTGCCCCTTTATTTTCATCGGGACCGAGGGTACGATGGGAAAAAACCTTTAATCTTTTCTTTAACCGCTTCCACGTCCCTTGGTAACTGCCACGTATTCTTTCTTCTCTCCTCCTTTTACCTTTTACCTTCGAGTGACGGTTCCCTTTTCCCTTTACATCTTTCTTTTAAATAAGAGAACAAGTAAGACCCCCTCATTTATTTCTCCTTCGAAATTCTCTGCAACTTCAACCTCTCCTCTTCTTCGCCATTAAAGCTCTCATGACATTCTTTCCTGATTTTTTCCCTTCATTACTTACTAGATCACCACCGTTATTGTTGAAGTTTCTCCACTACTTATCATCTCGGATGTACTTATCATCAACAATCAAGATCAAGATCATCAACATAAATCAGATGGTAGACAAAGCATCCTCCAGTCCTCTTCGCTTACCCTCTAACAAAAAGTATGTATCCTGTTTTGATGAGAGTCTTCATATTATTGATTTTTTATTCCCATCCATCGATCTTTCTCATGATGCTCGTGATAGACTTTTTCATGCTTTTTTTGATCATCCTATATGTTTTAGTGGTCATGATTTTTATGATTATGAAACTCTTTTTTCTGACTATAGGAACCCAGAGAAGAGATTTGCCCCTAGAGTCATCGAGATATCTGACGAGCAGTTTTGGGCCTATCTTAAGAAGCAGTATGCTCTTCAGGCTTATGACATAGTGTTGGTAGCTGGTCAGCACGCTCAACTGGATCGTACGAAGTACCTTGAGTTTTCCCACTCGGAGAACACTACTATCATCACCAAGGGACAACTCGACGCAGGGCTCAGATTGCCTCTTTACAGTCCCTCTCGGTACATCGAACCGGCTCGTTCCCTGGGTTAGCATAATAGTAATTGGTACCAATTTTTAGCCGAGTGGGAGAGGCGGAGTAAAGGAAAGTGCACAGATTCTCTTCACTCTACCTACGATCTAGTGGACGCCCCCAAGTATATTGTACAAAGCTTTCTGGATAATTATAAAGATTGCATTCCCTCCTGGGGTGCTTTATTTGGGTTGTCCTTCGGTCCTACTTTCCATATTCCACCTCTCAACAAGGATGAGAAACTTCTGCTCGATGAGGATCCCGAGTTGGGTCAAACGACCAATGGGCATCAGAGCCGCACCAACGATCACATCTGGGACAATACCCCATTGGTTATCTGTGGGAATCTGCTATTTGGGAGCCGTCCTCCTCCTTCCAACTTTGATGACCATGCATCTTACGCACCATGGGTGGTGAATACAGAGAAACTATACATTTGTTGTCTACTCTTTCTTCTTGTTGTCTAGTTTTCATTTGTTAAATCTTCTTGATTATTTTACTGTCTTCTAAGTCGAGTCAGAAGAGGAGTGGGGCTACTTGAGGCAGGGATGAGGCTGTTAAGTTATCAAATATCACTTTTTATTTTATCCTTTCAAGTACATGTACTTTGCCCCTATTTGATCCCTTAACATAATCTGACCTGCGTCTTCCTTACTTTACAGAAAGTGAGGTTCGTTGTGGTTGAGGAGGAGGAAGATGATGAGCCTGAAGGTAGTCTTATTCCGAGGATTTATAGAGGCGCTGGAGGTAATGGAGATAATATTTCTGTTGGTGGTGGTGATGGTCAGATTTTTGGTGGTGATCAAGTCTTCAATGTTTCTCATCTTGGCAACTCCAGTACCAGAACCAATGTTGGTGGAGTTGGGATAGCTGCAGTTCTTGATGGTGATAAAGGAAAAGGTTTTGCTATACCTGGTGATGGTGAGGATGCTGATGGTGGAGATATTAGTGAGAGGAGGGAGAATCCGGAGGGTACTGGTTTTAGCCGTAACTTTGTGAAAAAGGTTGTATTTCAACCTAACATGTTCCCCCCAGATTCACTTCTAAATAGTGGCATCCCGGGCTCTAGTGAATCTCTGCCTAAGCCGGATGAACCTCTGAAGATGAACCTTAAAATAGTGTTTCCCAAATGGGAGGACTATGACTTCTTAGAAAAAGATGTCGATGATGATGATGAAGACAGTAAAGATGCTGCTGCTACTGTGGACCTTCCCACCTTTGAGGGTGGGAGTGTGAGCTCAACCTAAGAGGTTCCTGCG
Organism: Papaver californicum; assembly: GCA_023531435.1. NCBI lineage: Eukaryota > Viridiplantae > Streptophyta > Magnoliopsida > Ranunculales > Papaveraceae > Papaver > Papaver californicum. The sequence goes on along the minus strand of JAJJMC010011023.1, from coordinate 9,490,643 downwards.
GTGAGTTCATTGGTCCTGGGGGATACCGAATTGTCTACACTATCTCTTTCGGGAGCTGCTTTCACTTCGGTCGGGGTTCTCACTTTCATCATTTGGGTCTCTCTCCAGAGCCGACATGTTCTCTGCTGTCCCAGCTCTGCCTGCAGATGTGTTTTTTCTGCTGCTTACGCTGGTAAGTTGTGTGACTTTTCATTCTTTGTTAGCTTTGTGTTCTGCATGTTTGCTTGATATATTTACTCTACTTGTTGTTGTAGACTCAAAACTTTCAACTTTGGAGTCAAGATGCGTATGAAAGCACGTGCAACAAGAACCAGTTATTGGAGGCTAAATTTCGTAATTTGTGGGGGAAGATCGCTGAGAAGCAAGGTAATTTCTCCTTTAAACTTTCTTCTTGATGCCTTAACAATTTTATAGCTTTTAGAATCCTGAGTCGTGACTGTCATTGCTAGCTACCATCGAACGTCTTCAAGTTAATGCCAGAGATGAATACATCAGACTCTTGGGGGAAATCAAAGTTTTCAAAAGTAGGGTCCTCAAATTAGTCTAGCGGGTTAGCAATAAAGATAATAAAATAAATAGACAAAAATATGAGATTGAATTGATTCACTCGTCCCGTAATCAGTTACTGACAATTAGCCAACTCAAAGACATATGCACTAATCTCGAGGCCTTGCATCGTGATCTCTATGCTGACCGGGAAACCTTGATCCGATGGAGGGAGAATGCCAAAATTGGTTTGAAAAAGAATGAGTTAGCTGCTACTCAACATGCTGAAACAAGCCGCCGGTTAGACTCGGTTCGGAAAGAATGCGTTAGTATTTAGATTGCGTATGACAGCCATAAGGGTGTCTTTGAGAATCATATAAAGAAATATCAATCCGCTAACAAAGATGATTTGGCCTTAAAATTCAGAGAGCTTGATACAACTGTTATTGAGTCAGATAAAACCCTTAATCTTACACTTCAGGCTTTAGAAGGTGTTTTTAATTCTCGAGTGCACAATTATATCTTTTGCCTTGTTTCCCGAAGCTAATCTTGCCTTTTATGATTTCAGCATCCCAAACGAAAGTGGAAACTCTGAAGAAGGAGGTGGAGTCCTTAAAGGAGTCCGAGAAAAATCTCAAGCACTCTGAAGCATCTCTGGGTGAAGATGTGGTGAATCTGAAGGAGCTACTTTCCTGAGACGGTATGAAAAAGGATCACGCTCTGGATGATGCAAAGAGAGCCTTTGAGGCGCAAGTTGCTGACATGGTGCAGGATAATGTGCAAGCCACCTTAAATGACCTGAGAACTAAATCCCAAGCCAAGCGTGCCGCTTCTACCCCCAGGCCTCCTACCTCTAGATGTTGCTCTGTTGCTGCTGGTTCTCGTTGTTGTTTGTTTGGAACAATATTTCTTCTGGTGCTGCTTCACCATTTTAACTCTCGGGGACGGACCTTCTTGTTATACTATCTTTGTAGCCTTCTCTGGTAACTCTCCATCTTCTGGAGTGCAATTTCTCGGGCCTCTTCCAAGTTATCAAGTGTGGTGAGTATCAAATCTGTCGCGAGGTTCTTCATCCATGCTTCTGATCTAGTGGTGGGGATCATTATCTCGGTGAGCAGGATGGCCTCATTTCCATACGTAAGCATGAAAGGTGATACCTGATATGCGCTTAAAAAGCATACCCCATCTAAAGATTTAACCAAAGCATGGAATATCTAAAAAGTAGACAAACATATTTATTATCCTATTGATTCTACGCATAGGTTACTGTATTGTACAGAACCGGTGAAACGACAACTAATTTAGAATTAAATCAATAAACAAAAATCATGAAATTAATCTATTCAAATCATAATGGTCTATTAATCAATAATTCAATTTAATTAGTCTTGTACCAAAAGTGGTTTCAACTTAAAATCCTAGTTACACATTAATTAGAACATGAAGATGGATTTCTTAAAACCCATAAAAATAATAAAGAATATAGCATTAAACCAGATTTCGGAAGAATTGTCGTCTTCTCCTTCTTCTGTTCAGTTCTACTGTATACATCACCACCGTCAAAAACCTTTTCGTCCGCCTCTTAGAATTGTACAGACAACTCCTCTTTTTCACGCCTCCCTAGCCGCACAAGAATCCTGTACACTTTTTCAGCCGCACTTCAGAAAAGAAAACCTAAGAAAAGAGTCCACCGTGCAGCCTCCCTTGTTTCTTTCCTTCTCTTCCCTTTTA